>CP139504.1:142478159-142498159 GCA_021014915.2 Artemisia tridentata subsp. tridentata | reverse complement strand
AAGCTTTATAAGCTTTTATTTATATGAAGTATTTTAAGATTGTGTTATAATGTTTTTAGTTTGTTTAAGATTATTGGAAATGTTTGAAGTGTTTATGAGTTGTGGTAATCATTCAAAATTATTTGGAAATGTCAAGGAATTGAGACATGATTTTTTTTAAGTCGGGTTTGTGCTAAATATTTTACCAACCCGCGGTTGATAAACAACCTCCGATTGAAGTACCAACCCACGGTTTGAGTCTTCATTTTTCCAAACAAGAAAGAAAAAAAAATACCACAAAACACCAACACTTTCAACATCATTCCAATTGATTGGGAGATTGAAGTTTAATTCTTACATTGAGTTTCTAAGGATTTCATGGCATCAAAAAGAGTAAGTAACACCATCCAGTTACTTTAATTTGTTCTTAATTCGAATTTGATTTCTAGGGTTTTGAATTGGGCAAATTTTATATAGTTCAAATTGATTGAATTTCTTTGATGGGGTTACTAGAGATTTGATAATAGGTTTGATTGCAAGTGAAATTAGATGAATTGGTTGAGTATTGAATGAGAATTTGAGGTTTTGAAAATTAGGGTTCATGTAGATCGATTTTTTTTGGGAATTAGAATCAAGATTGATTGGATTTCTTGTGGTATATGGTTATGAATTAGTGTTTATATGCTATTTGATTAGTTATATGGACCATTTCTTTGTTTGATTTTGATTTGATTCAAGGATTTTTGAGGTTTAGAAGTTAAGAGGATATGGAGGTTTAAACATTTAGAATAAGCACTAGTAAGCCTAGAGGAGAAAGGTAGTAACTTGTTAAGAAGTGGGGATGAGCTAGAAAACCCGTTTGTGATGTTGATGTGCAGCAAAACGCGGCTGGCATAGCCAACCGCCGGCTGAGAACCCCCTGAAGCACCTGAACCGCCGGCTGAGACTTGAGCCGCGGCGGCTCAGACTTTCTGTCCCCAAAATATTTCTGAACCGCCGGTTCAAAATTGAACCGCGGCGGTTTGGAATTTCTGTAAATTAAAAATAATAATAATAATAATAATATTTTGTTAGTTTATTTATCTTACAAGTTTAACATTTTGCTCTAATATTTCTTGTGTGCTTATTTTGTTGTGTTTTTGTAGAAATGTGTAAGAGAAGCTACTCAAGAGGAAGAGAATCCGTTAATTGCTTTGTACGTGAAACAAGGTCGAGCCATGAAAGAAGCTAGTCTCATGCCGATTACTAGTGAACACTTGAAGTGGGGAAAGTTAAGCAAGGAGGCTAAAGCTTGTTTCAATAGCTGTTTAGCTAAATTACAAAGGAAGGATATTGCGGTACCAAAGTTGGTTAATTGGAATTTGATTAAGAAGTATAATATCTATGAGAATCTAGAGAAGTTGATGGATCTTAGCACGGAGTATGAAGATGGAATTTTTTTTGAAGATGTTAGTTTCGAGCTCGCTTTGAGGATCAATGAAAAGCAAATCTACAAAGAATGGTGTTTGAATTCTTTTCCACCATTTATTTCAATCAAGAGGTGAATTTGAGTGATATTTTGGAAGAAAAATGCATTTGGTTTCGCTTGTGTGGGGATAATCATGTGTTGACTTTGCCCGAATTTGGGAAATTACTTGGTTTGTATGCTGATAATAACCTTGCTCAAGAGGAGTTTGTTGCTCATTTTGGTGAGTTGGAAAGGGAACCACGAAAGTATGATGGTACTAAGATTTGGAATGAGATTAGAGATCCGAATAGTTCAAGACCAAAGGTGACGGAAATTCATTCACCAATAGCGAGGCTTTTGCACAAGATACTTGTTAGGAATATAAGTATTCTGATGAGACGAAAAGTGTACCGCTTTTAGGGGGTCATTTAAGCCCTAAATCGTATTTATTTGATCAAATATTGCCCTAAATCGTTCCTTTTGTCATTTTAGGTACTTTGGAGAAGAAATCTGGAAAAGAAAGCATTTTGGACGTTTTTGGAGCATAAAAGTGAAGAAAACGACAAAGTCTCAAAATCGGCTGGAAAAGTACCTGTGACGGCGTCAAGTACCATTGTGACGCCGTCAACCCTTGACGCGCCAGAGAGGATTTTGGATGATTAAAAGGGGACGGCGTCAAGCTATGACAGAGAAGTGGATATGAAGATTACTCATGACGGGCCAGAACTATTTTGGTACTGGAAGGTGACGGCGTCACGCTTTGTGACGCCACAGGTGGTCACGGTTTAATTTTAAGAGAGACGGCCCAGAAGATCTTGAAGGTGACGGCGTCAGGACTCATCCTGACGACGTCAGATGCCATAGAGTGACGACGTAAAAATGACAACTTGCACAAGAAGAAAAGTCGTCACAAGTTAATCAAATCAATCATAACTTACCGCGGGAGTAGCTGTCACTGTTTTGGCCATAAAATCTTCATACGAACTCGGATTTCGGTGATTCAAGAGGCCACGGAATCGGGACGAAAAGATCTACAATTTGGTGAAAAAGGGGAGCTGACGCCGTCACTTGTAAATGCTGACGCCGTCAGATCGATGCGGACAGAAAATCAGCTATAAATACAACATCACAACTTCACTTTTTGTAAGCCCTAAACCCTAAGTCCGATTCTAGGGTTTAGGTAGGTGTTTTTCCAGCAACTTAGAGGGTTTCAATCATTTCATAAACATCAAATATTGGTTTGTTGATTCTAACTTAATTATGTCTTTCATTATTGTGGTTGTTTGCCCTTCATTGATCATGCTTTGCTAATTCACCTTGTGTCTACTTATGATTGTGTGAAACTTGTATATAATTAATTAGATCTTATTGATTCCTTGTTGATGTATGTGTCTATCGTCATCAATAAAGGTGTGACACTTCAATAGATCTAATTTGTTTAGCTTATAATTCTTGTTTCCTATTGTCTCTTGTTTGATTGGGTGATATCGATGTTAGGCTTAAGAAAACTGGCTAACCTCCTATACGGTAACTTGCTTGAACGTCTTAAGAAACATGAACCAATGCGTACTAGGTTTATATGGTTGTATTTAATGCATGAGCGAATTCTAGTGATCCCATGTTAGGAGCTTCTTAGCCGGCTCGACATAGGAGTGAAGTAGGAGCTTATAGAGTTGGGGAAGTACGTACGCCACCCCACGAATGGTATTAAGGAATACAACCCGTCAATTAAAACAAGGTGTGACAATTCAATAGGTAGAATTGGATAGCTAGCAAGGAGTAATACATCATAGGTAGACATGCTTCACTTCCCTTGTAGAACCCTAGTTTACTTTCCTGCACATTAGTTTAATTAGTAGCTTTTGGGTTAGTTGATTAGCAACTAATTCCGCCCACTCCTTCAAACCAGAGATTTTACTTGCTTTTCATAAAATATAAAAATACAAAAAGAATCATCCCTCACCTCTAGACCTAGTAGATAAATTTCAATCCTAACGAACACTATTCTTTGAGTTGAACGATCAATCCCCCGGTACTTGCCACTTCACTATACTACATCGGTCAGGTACACTGCCTGGTGGGGATTGCAAACTTCTCAAGATCCCTTGAGAGGTAAAACCTGTTGTAAGGTCGCAAAACCACGCATCAAGTTTTTGGCGCCGCAGCCCGGGGAGTAGTTATTGCTTAGGTTGAAATTTATTTTTATTTGGTCTACTCATTAGATTCCTATCTAGTGAGATTTTTATTTTCTTTTTATTAGCTTTCTAGTAGTCTATCTTTTCTTTGTGTCTTTGTTCGTAAAAACCTTTCCATTGACTCTTCCGTTCACCAATATGGAGTACGCGAACCCACCATACTACCGACCACGAAATCCATTTGCCCCTAATGACATCTTGATGTTCAACCAATATCGAGATGAACCCATATATGATGCATGGACTCGTTTTAAAAACTTACTCCGAATAGTCCCTCATCATAGCTTCGATTTAACATCCCTAACCCAAATCTTTTACGATCGTGTCGACCGATATGACCAAATGTGCATTAACGATTTTGCCAATAGGGATTTTAGGGAATTAAATGCTGAAGAAGCATGGGATGCCATTGAAGATTGTGCCCAGTATTATTATAGAGTAGACAACCCAACAAACGTTAGTACAAGTCAATTGACCACAAATTCCAAGGATCATGAAACAAGTTTGTCTGGGGATGACTATTTTGGGATACCTAAGTGGATGTCATGTAACATCATAGTACAAAACAAACACATAGGTAATCTAGATAAAATGGAGGATGAGGTGGATAATCCAAGCCCACAAAGTACCCCACAAGTCCTACCATCACTTGAGGCACACACACCGCCCGTGACTTACCCGGAAGAAGTAGAAGAAACTTTAGGAATCCCAATGGAGGTAGAACCCTTGGACCAAGCACCACTAGATGATATAGGTTTGAATACTTATAGTGATAACCTTACTCTTAGTTCCAGGGAATTTCCTAGTGTTGATGAACCGGAACCTCAACCTTTACACAACTTTCCATCCTTAGATATATTTCTAGGAGACAAAAGAGGAACCGACCCACCCATCAACCCTTATTATCCGGGTAGTTTTAGGATGAAGGAAGCCATTCACTCACCCCCTTCACCTCACGTGGCATATTTCCACCCTAAGGGTGTGTATCGCTACTTTCACCCGCACTTAATCCTAAGTGTAGGGAAAACCTCCCCTATTTTTGTTAAATAAGGGTAGAGTCAGGCTCGTGACTCGAACAAAAACAAGCGCTTCTTGGGAGGCAACCCAAGCTTTATTTGTTTAATTGTTTGATGTTTTTATTTTATTTGTTTGTTTGTGTCATATATGCTTAATCATAATTGTTTAATTTTCATGTTTCGAATAATTTGTGAAAATGCTTTATCTTGTTTTTAACCTCGTCTTAATTGCATATAAAGGTATTTTACAAAAAGATAAGTGTAGGGAAGCTTATATTTTGTTAAAAAGGACGAAATACGAACATGAAAAATTCACAATTTATGATTAGCATATATACTATCTTGTTTATGTGTCAATACTTGTGGACATGTTTTATGAGTCCCTATTTGTAAGTCATCCCGCAAGTATCCTATCCTTTTATTGCTTTGTTTTGTTTTTATTTCTAAGTCTGGAAATACATCTAGTTGTGGTTTTTCTTTGTTCGGTTTGATGCTTTGGTTTTTGTGTTTGTTGGTTACAGGTATTATTGGATAAGATGATGTACGTGCAACACATCAAGAGGATGATTATATTTCTGGAGTGAAGCTTATCATGTTCATTCTCTTGGAGGGAGATTTAACCATATTATCACATCATCCATACCGAGCGAATCAGGGGAGTATTAGTTTCTTCCATTCTCATTTATTTTTACTTTTACATCTTTTGTCTAGAACATTGGGGACAATGTTCGGATTAAGTGTAGGGAGGGTAAATTATGATGCCTTAGAAACTACAACTTCGCTTGATTTTTGTTTTGTTTAATAGTGAATGTGTAATAAAGCCAAGAGAAATATTGGTTAGGGCAATTTTAGCACCAAATTTAAATTTTTTTACAACATATAGGAGTGAAACTTTGACTTTAATAAGCGTCTCATGGACAGGGAATTGTATGACTAGCACAAAAACCATACCACTCAAAAATTTCCACCCCAAATATGTGAGGTTCGCCTTTAGATCTTTAGGAAAAAGCATTCATTGTTGGTGCTTATGAGTGTACCAGTAGTTTATAGATTCTAGAACTTGCGTTTGTGATGCATACCGAGACCGCTAGTGAGACTACATTCGTGTAGTTAGGATTGACTACATGATAAGAGGCATTAGGATTAACCCATTGTTTTACACCTGTGTTTTTGTTATAATTACTTTGGCTACATTGGTCAAGTAATTCTCCCACACCCTTTGCGTTGTACCCATTTTTGGTACACGATACCCCTAGTACACCCCTCAGAGCCTATCTTTTCGTTTCGACCTTTAAGCATTTTACTTAAAGGAAGAATTTGTTTACACCCCACTTAAATGTACACCCAAATCGCCTTAGCCTACCTTGTGTGCACTCATCTTTAGTGCATTATTGTGACAACATTTGTTTAAACCCTTAGTTAATTATCTAATTGATTACATGGTTGCTAAGTCGAGTCATATCCTTGTACATATTGTTTTGGGACGATTGGGACTTATGGGTAAAGTACTAGTGTAATGGAGTAATGGGGAAGAACATCATTTATTACCCTCATATGTACGTTAATATTTTAAAGTACTCCACATGTTTCGATTATCTTGATTCGAGTCATTAGAATAATTTTATGTAAAAGTATGTAAAAGTTCAAGTGTAGGGATGGTACAAAGAATCCCTAGTGATGTATTGTTTTGGATGGTAGGGCAAGAGTGTATGCACACACACACAAAAAAAAATAAAAAAAAAAAAAAAAAAAAGTGAAGAAAAAGCATACGGACTACCATCCGCCTCTATCTTTTATTTATGTTTTGTTTTGTTTTATGTTTATTAGTTCGTGATTAGTTTAAGTTGAGTCGAGTCTTGGCTTAGCAACGCCTCATTCTACATGTAAATGACCAAGATGATTGACTTGCCACTAGTAAAAATATCCTTATCCAACAAACCGTGTTTTCCTTATCCCTACACCTAACGTTATAACCCTTTGTAAAGACCTCTTTGATAGTTTATCCTAGGTGCTTACGCTAAAAGTGGTAGAGGCGTGATTCTTTCCCAAGCCTATGGTAATCTATTTTCTATGACAGGTAGTGAGCGATATTCTTCCATTTCCATTTATGATATATAAATTTACAACACCCGAGGGATGAGAGTATCCAAACACTTATTGTGAGGTGCTAGTGTATAATTTCCGTGCTTATTTTGACCAAGGTGGAATGATCATTTGTTGTAATTACTTTTATATTAATGTTAAATGACCCCTAACTTGTATTTCAATTGGTGGAAAAGCTCATTTGCTTGAGGACAAGCAAATCCCAAGTGTAGGGATATTTGATGAGACGAAAAGTGTACCGCTTTTAGGGGGTCATTTAAGCCCTAAATCGTATTTATTTGATCAAATATTGCCCTAAATCGTTCCTTTTGTCATTTTAGGTACTTTGGAGAAGAAATCTGGAAAAGAAAGCATTTTGGACGTTTTTGGAGCATAAAAGTGAAGAAAACGACAAAGTCTCAAAATCGGCTGGAAAAGTACCTGTGACGGCGTCAAGCACCATTGTGACGCCGTCAACCCTTGACGCGCCAGAGAGGATTTTGGATGATTAAAAGGGGACGGCGTCAAGCTATGACAAAGAAGTGGATATGAAGATTACTCATGACGGGCCAGAACTATTTTGGTACTGGAAGGTGACGGCGTCACGCTTTGTGACGCCACAGGTGGTCACGGTTTAATTTAAAGAGAGACGGCCCAGAAGATCTTGAAGGTGACGGCGTCAAGACTCATCCTGACGACGTCAGATGCCATAGAGTGACGACGTAAAAATGACAACTTGCACAAGAAGAAAAGTCGTCACAAGTTAATCAAATCAATCATAACTTACGCGCGGAGTAGCTGTCACTGTTTTGGCCATAAAATCTTCATACGAACTCGGATTTCGGTGATTCAAGAGGCCACGGAATCGGGACGAAAAGATCTACAATTTGGTGAAAAAGGGGAGCTGACGCCGTCACTTGTAAATGCTGACGCCGTCAGATCGATGCGGACAGAAAATCAGCTATAAATACAACATCACAACTTCACTTTTTGTAAGCCCTAAACCCTAAGTCCGATTCTAGGGTTTAGGTAGGTGTTTTTCCAGCAACTTAGAGGGTTTCAATCATTTCATAAACATCAAATATTGGTTTGTTGATTCTAACTTAATTATGTCTTTCATTATTGTGGTTGTTTGCCCTTCATTGATCATGCTTTGCTAATTCACCTTGTGTCTACTTATGATTGTGTGAAACTTGTATATAATTAATTAGATCTTATTGATTCCTTGTTGATGTATGTGTCTATCGTCATCAATAAAGGTGTGACACTTCAATAGATCTAATTGGTTTAGCTTATAATTCTTGTTTCCTATTGTCTCTTGTTTGATTGGGTGATATCGATGTTAGGCTTAAGAAAACTGGCTAACCTCCTATACGGTAACTTGCTTGAACGTCTTAAGAAACATGAACCAATTTGTACTAGGTTTATATGGTTGTATTTAATGCATGAGCGAATTCTAGTGATCCCAAGTTAGGAGCTTCTTAGCCGGCTCAACATAGGAGTGAAGTAGGAGCTTGTAGAGTTGGGGAAGTACGTACGCCACCCCACGAATGGTATTAAGGAATACAACCCGTCAATTAAAACAAGGTGTGACAATTCAATAGGTAGAATTGGATAGCTAGCAAGGAGTAATACATCATAGGTAGATACGCTTCACTTCCCTTGTAGAAACCTAGTTTACTTTCCTGCACATTAGTTTAATTAGTAGCTTTTGGGTTAGTTGATTAGCAACTAATTCCGCCTACTCCTTCAAACTAGAGATTTTACTTGCTTTTCATAAAATATAAAAATACAAAAAGAATCATCCCTCACCTCTAGACCTAGTAGATAAATTTCAATCCTAACGAACACTATTCTTTGAGTTGAACGATCAATCCCCCGGTACTTGCCACTTCACTATACTACATCGGTCAGGTACACTGCCTGGTGGGGATTGCAAACTTCTCAAGATCCCTTGAGAGGTAAAACCTGTTGTAAGGTCGCAAAACCACGCATCAAGTTTTTGGCGCCGCAGCCCGCACTGGTACAGATTCTGCCTATCGTCACACTGGAAATGCGTGACTATATGCATATCGTCACACACGTTTTTTTGGGTGTGTGTGACAAAAAGTCGCGCCACCGTAGGTATCATATGGTCACATTGTTTATTTTGTGGCCGTTTTCATCGAAAAAGAGTGACCAAAACCCGAATATGTGTGACTAATTAGGCACAAGTTTTGTTGGATTCATCAGTATGTGTGACTATTTCCCATCCTATGGCCACACGAAAATATAATAAATGTGACGTTTGTGATGATTTAGTCACACATCGTGTGTTGTTTTTTTCGAGTTAGTCACATACAATTTAAAAAACAGTGGCCAAAAGTGTTAATAAGTGTGACCATATGCTGTTTAAAGTGAAGAAATGTGTACTATTGATCATCCAATGGTCACATGAATTCTTAGTTTGTGTGGCCTTTTGTAATATTTAGTCACACAAAGCATGTTTGCTTTGGGTATTTAGTCACATACAATTAAGCATAAAGTGGCCAAAAGTGTTAATAAGTGTGACCATATGCTGTTTTAAGTGAAGAAATGTGTATTTTGTGTGACTATTGATCATCCAATGGTCACATGAATTCTTAGTTTGTGTGGCCTTTTGTAATATTTAGTCACACAAAGCATGTTTGTTTTGGGTATTTAGTCACATACAATTAAGCATAAAGTGGCCAAAAGTGTTAATAAGTGTGACCATATGCTGTTTTAAGTGAAGAAATGTGTATTTTGTGTGACTATTGATCATCCAATGGTCACATGAGTTCTTAGTTTGTGTGGCCTTTTGTAATATTTAGTCACACAAAGCATGTTTGTTTTGGGTATTTAGTCACATACAATTAAGCATAAAGTGGCCAAAAGTGTTAATAAGTGTGACCATATGCTGTTTTAAGTGAAGAAATGTGTATTTTGTGTGACTATTGATCATCCAATGGTCACATGAATTCTTAGTTTGTGTGGCCTTTTGTAATATTTAGTCACACAAAGCATGTTTGTTTTGGGTATTTAGTCACATACAATTAAGCATAAAGTGGCCAAAAGTGTTAATAAGTGTGACCATATGTTGTTTTAAGTGAAGAAATGTGTATTTTGTGTGACTATTGATCATCCAATGGCCACATGAATTTTATGTTTGTGTGGCCTTTTGTAATATTTAGTCACACAAAGCATGTTTGTTTTGGTTATTTAGTCACATACAATTAAGCATTAAGTGGCCAAAAGTGTTGATAAGTGTGACCATATGCTGTTTAAAGTGAAGAAATTTGTATTTTGTGTGACTATTGATCATCCAATGGCCACTTGAATTTTATGTTTGTGTGGCCTTTTATATATTTAGTCACACAAAGCATGCTTGTTTTGGGTATTTAGTCACATACAATTAAGCATAAAGTGGCCAAAGTTGTTAATAAGTGTGACCATATGCTGTTTAAAGTGAAGAAATGTGTATTTTGCGTGACCATTGTTCTTCCAATGGTCACATGAATTTTTATTTTGTGTGGCCTTTGGTACTATTTAGTCACACATCGAATTAAACAAAGAGTGACCAATAATGTTGGAGCAGAGTTGCTACTGCTAGCAGTACTAAGGTAGTCCAAGGTAGTTCAACTGAAGCAGAGTTACTGCTGCTAGTACTATGCTAGTGCTGCTGGAATGTGTATATATATTATATATAAAACAATATTAAAAAACACAAGAAATTTCAAATTGAATTAAACTCTAATGTATATAACTGGACAAAATATACAATTGTAATGTCGTACTTAATTAATCAAATATCTAAAGACTTTTGAACCTTCACCCCCTTAGCAGTTTGCCTTAAGTCGTTAGCAGATATATATTGTTTCTTCGTTGGTGCCTGTGGTACACATTTAGTCACATGGTTTGTTGGTGTAACCTGTAGTAAACAAAAGACGCTTCTATCAAACATTGAATTACATATGAATAATTATATATGTAGGTTGAAAAAACACATGTACGTACCACCTCTTCAAAAATAACTTGATCCTTTGGCCATGCAACGAAACTACCTTCGACTTCCTTAACTGTTTTGAACCCATTATTTGCTACGTCCGGTATGCATGCTGCATCAACTAACGATGAATCAATTGACACTCTGTAGCAATCATTTGGGAGTGGTAGGTTATGCAGCATTTGCTTTCCATGAGACTGGTATACGGTACCAAAAGCAACGATATTTGATTTCTTTGTGTGCCAGAATTTGCACTTAAGTGTCTACAAAAAAAAAAAAAAAATTGCATGTATATATCAGAAATTATTTAAACAAAAGAATAACAAGAAACATGTTGAAATACATACTGTTGGCAGTGCTTGTGTTAGAGACACATCTTGTTGCGATTGGGAATCTGGAGACCCGTTTCGTCGCTTCTTTTGCTTTGGCTTATTGGGTCCGACAGTTTTAGCAAGTTCCTATATGTATATATAAAACACGTTACATTATTTAAACAAAAGAGTAACAAGAAACATGTTGAAATACATACTGTTGGCAGTGGTTGTGTTGGAGACGACACATTTTGTAGCGATTGGGAATCTGGAGACCCGTTTCGTCGTGACTTAAGGTTATGCTTAGGCCTGACAGTTTTAGCAGCAGGTTCCTATACGTATATATAAAACACGGTACATTAGTCGATCATGTATGTAAAATTCAAAAATCAAAGGGCGATCTTTTATTACTATACTTACCATTGTTTCCGTTACCTTTTTAGAAGTTTCAAGGCCATTGGATTTCTCCTCAATTCCCGCATCTTTAGGACTTACAACACCACTTGTCTGAGTGCCATTGGAGTCACCTGCAATATTGTCAATGGCCATTGGAGTCACCTGCAATATAAATTAAGAAATACAGTCACTCATCAGTTTATGTTCAATGCCTAGTATCATTAGCATCAGTGGTGTTAGCATTAGAAAATGAAATTGTTAACAACATAAAAAATGGCTTACAACTGAGGCTATTGGCGATGGTTGAGTTGGCAGAGTTATATTCATCCCTTTATCATTCAACTGTTGCAGAATTTGAGAAAGCATTACATTTGTGTTTTCCACCTCACCGGATAATTTATTGACCTGCACATCTTTTTCGGTCATCTCGGCGGACAATTTTTTGATCAATTTATCTTTTTCTTCACGCTCGCGTCTCTCATTATCCAGTTGAGTTTGAAGTAAGGCAATTTTTTCATTGGCTTCTTGTTTTCTTCGAGGAAGGCCAAAATACTCTTTGTATGTTACTGCACCTCCCACTCCCCTGGCATAACCGCCCTTTTCCTTACCAAATACAAATGTCATGGCATCAGTGCCATCATCAAAACCCGATGTTCCTTCCTTGATCTTGTCATCAGCTTCTTTCTGCACAAAAAATATAGGAAATGTTGGGATTAAAAGTCTTCTTGATGCTGTTACTACTGCTAGTACACAAGCTACTACTGCTAGTACACAGTTAAATGTTGCTGCTATATAAGCATAATAATAGAATTAGCAGTCAAACTTACAAGTTCATCTCCCTTTGATTTAATATCATCATTTGGGTATTCGCCGTCTTTGTTTACCCTTCCTTTCACCCACATTACATCACGGGGGGGTTCTTCATCCGCTTCAATCTCTTTATTTTCGATCTAATAAACATCAAATGCATACCCATGTAAAGTTAAACCAAGATAAACGAAAATATGTGGATGCTTACACATGTACAGTTAAACCAAGATAATCGAAAATATGAGGGTATTAATGCAAATGTGCAAATTGGGCAATGTAAACGGATTCATTTCTCATACTGATCGTCTCTTAATTGGTAAAACAAACATTGTGTAATCTTACCATTTTCTCTTTGACATAAGCATATCCACCTCGTCCCATTTTATGCTGATAAATATTTTGGGAACGCGCCATTTTACCTTTCTCAGATTTCTCCTAAAAACACAAAATCATAAGGCGTTTAGATGCGGTAATGCTGCAAACTGAAAATAACAAAATGACATATACACTTAATTAAAGATGACTAATTAAAACCTTGTATGCTTCGGTGGTCGTGTATTTAACATACTCGACCCAGTCTTCTGATTTCATTATTGTATTATACAAGTCCGGGACTTCATTCAGTTTGGAAGGTGTATTTAGGTTGGGCAAAATGTAGTTGACTTTGAGCTTCCTTCTGTAATTCCTTAGCATTTTACCAAGACTAATCATTATCAATTTTCTGTATTGGACGTCAACAACAAAAAATTTCTGAAAAGATTAACACAATGTTGTTAATTAGTTGCACATAATGTAACTGCATACATAAACTTATGTAGTATTGGGTTACAAAATAGTATATATGTACCAAGATTTCATCCCATAGTTTATCTCTTGCTTCTTTATTCACCTTCTTCCAGTGTAGAATCTTCACACCTATCTGCTCACGAGCCACATCTCCTAAAAAACTCACAAACACTGCTCTGTTTTCCCCTGTTACCCTACCGAGTGCATCGAAGGTTACCTTGAGCTTTGTTGCACCAGGTTTGTCATGCTTCGCGCGAAACTTTACTAGCCTGGTTGAGCCCCTCTTAGCTACTATCTCAGGTGTTTGGTTGGTTAAAGGCTCATCTATATCTTCTTCATCAGAAGACTTTTCGGATTCATATTCTAAGGCGTTATCATCATGTACAATATGATCAAGAGGAAGCAAAGTATGGTTATCAACAATGGGTTCAGTTTCCATGACTCTTGAGCAACAAAGGGTAAAAGAAAATGATTATGGCTTAGCTTGGAGAGTAATGGTGAGAGAAGATTTGATTTTTGTTTTTTATTTGCAGTCTTTTTTTTAGGAGAGAAAAGAGGCTATACACCAAGAATATGAATCGTTTGTGATTCAAAAAATTTCGATCCAAAAATTTGCCTCCAAGTTGTAATTTGAAATTAACAATTGAATTATTTGAAAATTTTCCCTTTGAACCTGTTAATTAAAGCATAAACTTGATTTTTGTTTTTTATTTACTATCTTAATAATCGCAAATAATGTATCATACTGTGCAACCATCACATCAACAGTACAAACGTAATTACTACATATTGTACCCTTACCAATTACATTTACAAAACACAAATTACTAATTACCTTTTTGTTATTTGGTTTCATTGTTTGCGTGCTTGTGTTTGCCATAAGAATGTGTGTGTTGATTAGGGTTTATTGATTTTTGTGTGTGTTTACAAATGACCGGGTAAAGGGATTAATTGCTGGTTGAATATTGAATTTGTGGTTTGGTTTAACTATAGCTGACGTGGCAAGATTTGTTTAAAAAAAAAAAAAAAAAAAAAAAAAAAACTAATGGTGATGAGGTGGCGGTGAAATCTGGCTATAGCCGGTAAATAGGGATGGCAACGGTTCGGGTTCGGGGCGGGTTTTAGTATACCCATAACCGAACCCGTTTATAATATACCCGTACCCGCCCCATATCCCACCGGATACCCGATTAATATTATCCATCGGTTTTTCGGGTTTCCCCGTGGGTATTAGTTATCCGTACGTAGTTGAATATTATATGGACAAAATTGGCGGTATTAAGATTAAGTCACGCTAAAATCCACCGAAAAAACAAAAGAAAATACTCTAACCACTCCCAACAATAACTCAGCTTTAAACTTTAACACAATGCCACGTCAGCTTTAACACACTCACCCTTAATTAACTGAGCTTTAGTTATACACAAGATGTTTAACGAATGAGCCGAGATGATATGGTTGTATACGAGATGTTTAACGAATGAGCCGAGATGATATGGTTGTATATATACGAGATGTTTAACGAATGAGCCGAGATAATATGGTTGTATACGAGATGTTTAACGAATGAGCCGAGATGATATGATTATACACGAGATGTTTAACGAATGAGCCGAGATGATATATATGGTTGTACACGAGATGTTTAACGAATGAGCCGAGATGATATGGTTGTATACGAGATGTTTAACGAATGAGCCGAGATGATATGGTTATACACGAGATGTTTAACGAATTGAATGAGCCGAGATGATATGGTTGTATACGAGATGTTTAACGAATGAGCCGAGATTATATGTTTGTACATGAGCAACACACCCAACAATAACTCACGCAACCTTTCGACCCTGTTTCATCATTTCTTAAAAGAGTTTAATTTCTAGACCAACCCTGATAGCTGGATGGTCTTGAGGCAACTCACGCAACCTTTCGACCTCTGGATCAGCACGATTATGCATCTGTAGCATAATACGAGTTATCTCACCTAGCAAATTGTTAATCAATTTGAGTTCTTTTTCTTGTTCATTGTGTAATCGGGTGAGGATAGCCTTTTGCACCTCTGCTAGTTAATTTGTTAGCCACAGTAGTGTTTGTGTTAAAATTAGTGATACTTGCGAGAGAGTTTTATAAGAAGTTGTGTGAGAAAACGAAGTGTTGTGAAAGTGGCTTTGATAGTGGAAAGCCGTTAAACTAGCCGTTGGAGGCTATTTTAAAAATCAGATTGAAAGTAAAAGTAACCGTACGAGTATTATTCAAATTCAAACGTAAAGTAACAGTACAACATATTAATAACGAGCGGGATATTTAAATTTTAAAATTTCAAATTCAAATTAAACAAAAAGGCGGGATATATTTAAAATTTATCAATTCAATTCAAATTCAATTCAATTTATAAATTGAAAATAAAGTATCAAATACAAATACATTAAACATGAAATAGAAATACATTAAACATGAAATAGAAATACATTAAATGTCAAATAAAAACTACGTTAACATAAACAATGATTGATTAACATAAACAACATACGATTAACATAAACAACGGACGATTAATAAAAACTATCATCTGAATCTGGGTAACCATCTTCAGAGGATTCGGAAGGTGTGAAAAAACCAGACTCCCACCTTTGCCTACGTTCTTCATCCTCCCTGGCTTGCCGCTCCAAACGATCAGCTTCCTCTTCTCTTTCAAGTGCTTCCATTTCCAGGAGGACTTGCATATCTGCTTCCTCTTGCCTAAGTTGTTCCTCAGTTAACCCAAACGGATTTGGGTCTTGGTTATGAACTGGTTCATTTTCAGGTTGATTATTCACCGGAAAATTTTCCGGTTGGAAAACCGGAAAGATATGCTCGGGTGGAGTATGGAATTTTTCATTTTCGCTAGGTGGGCTTGGAAACTGTTGGCCAAAATCCTTTTGGCGAGGTGGGCTTGGAAATTGTTGGCCAAAATCCTTTTGGCGAGGTGGGCTTGGAAATTGTTGCCCGAAATCTTTTCTGGAAGACATCTTGAATTTGAGATGCTTGGATCTTGAGTATTTGAGAAGTTTGGAATGTGTTTCTGTGTGACTTGTGCTTCAGAAGCATTGGTATTTATAGGGTACAAATGCACACGTTTTATTAACGTGACTTTGAATTTTAATTGTTGGGGCTAACCTGCGTTAACGCAGCGTTAATATGTTGTACTTTATCTTACGTTTGAATTTGAATTTTAATTTTAATTTGTTAAGGCTGAGTTATTGTTGGAAGTGGCCTAAATATACCCATACTTCTCAAACACATTCAGACTGCGATAGATATTAAAGCATGTATTTACATTAAACATGTACTAGAAAATATCAATTACCCTAATGAAAAAGTCAATTAGTCATTAAAGTTAGCACACAAATTACATTAAACATCATTAATATAATATAGAAAATATCAATTACCCTAATGAAAAAGTCAATTAGTCAATCCAACACCAAACACACTTCTAGATCAACTACACTAGTCAAATCCAAACCAAACACAAACCAAATCCGATCAATATTATCCATCTGTTTACTTTTGGCGCCTCTCGATGGTCCCTCTTCCCGCCTAAAGTATTGGGAACCGTTCGTATACCTCTCTAGCCTATTTGTACAACTCGACATGGAAAACCGTTCATAATTAATCAACCGTACCATATACAACTCCTTTGATATTTTCATTAGAAAATAAATTTCAAATTTCAATGGCCGACTCCTCTTCAACTCCTTCTTCCAACAAAAACAAACGCCCAAGGGATGATTCTCCTCCACCAATGCCTGAAAATTATAAAAAAATGGGCATATCCCAAAATATTTGGGAGAAATGTAGTAAAGGCCCGTATGGTGTTGAAAACGCATTGTTAGAAATTCACAACAAGCGTATAAAGATGTATGAAGAAAGGAACAAGAAAGATTTAGAGGTCATTGAGGAGCATCAGAAGAAAATTGAGGAGAGGAACAAAAAAATAGAAGAAGAAAGAGAGAAAATAGTTGATGTTTACAGAAGTATTGAAGCTAGTAAATATGTGTCTTAATGTATCTTTTCTTTATATATTTTGCCTATGTATATTTTGCCTATGTAAATGTAAACTTATTTTGACTTGGTTTAATATATGAATGCAGTTATTATGTACAAGTTTATGATATTTGAATACAGCTATTATTATTGTACTGCTAGGTAAACAATTGTACTGCTATCGAAACGTTGTACTGCTGGGTATCCTTTTAGCAGTGGTTGGGAGTGCAGGGTAGTTTGTATCACTTTTTACTTAAAGTGTATAAACCCCCAATTGCTGCACACAATCACATTCACGCACACATTACTCTCTCTCTTCCACTCCCTAATCGAATTTTAATTGTCAAATTGCAAAACCCCCAAATCAAATCATAATGTCGAACCTAACTTTTACCGAACCTCATAATAATGTTGCCTTTTTAGAAAAATCCAATAAGTCTGTAGATTTTACTGAGATCATTGATTTCCTTAATGCAAGCTATATTAAGTTTGCATTAACAGTAAAACCTACTATATATACTTCCAACATTATCCAGTTTTGGTCGTCTGCTAAGGTCAAAACTATTAATGGGGAAGCACAAATCCATGCCCTTGTAGATGGGCAGATGATTATCATTACTGATGAGGCGAAAAGTGTACCGCTTTTAAGGGGTCATTTAAGCCCGAAATCGTATTTATTTGATCAAATATTGCCCTAAATCGTTCCTTTTGTCATTTTAGGTACTTTTGAGGAGAAATCTGGAAAAGGAGGCATTTTGGACGTTTTTGGAGCATAAAAGTGAAGAAAACGGCAAAGTCTCAAAATTGTGCTGAAAGTCACCTTTGACGGCGTCAACATTAACTCCAGACGGCGTCATGCCTTGGCAAGAAAAGTTGGATGTGAAATTTACTCATGACGGGCCAGTGAGTTTGCATGAGAATTCTGACGGCGTCACGCTTTAACTAAATCAAGGGCGTCACGGCTTAAATCATAAGGGGACGGCGTCACGTTTAGGATCCGACGGCGTCAAGCCTTGATAAGCCAGAATGGATTTTTGAAGAGCTAAAGAGGGACGGCGTCAAGATGGTCATCCGGGAACCCTAAAAGCGGCGAGGTGACGGCGTCACAATGCATAAGGTGACGCCGTCAGATGTCAAAGTCTATATATAGTTTTCTAATTTTTTGTCATTAAGGGAGAGCTTAGTGTGTGGAATTTTGGGATAAAACCCTAAGACGATTTTAGCTACTTTTTCAGGGCTTCTTGCCTTGAGATCTTCCATGTTTCATTGAAAGATAAGTTATCAATTAATCATTCAATATGTCTATGTGTTGTTTGATTCTATCTTATGCTTGTCTTTTGTTTAACATGTTAGGCTAAATTTATCTTGTGTTTGCTTAGATCTAATGAAACCTAGCTATTGATTATTGGTTGTTAGTGTGTTGTTAGTTGTATTGGATGATTGTTTATCTATGTTAGGCTTAAGAAAACTGGCTAACTTCCTATTCGGTAACTTGCTTGAACGTCTTAAGAAACATGAACCAAACGCGTACTAAAGGTTTTTATGGTTGTATTTAATGCACAAGCGAATTCTAGTGATCCCATGTTAGGAGCTTCCTAGCCGGCTCGACATAGGAGTGAAGTAGGAGCTTGTAGAGTTTGGGGAAGTAAGTACGCCACCCCACGAATGGTATTAAGGAATACACCCGTCATCCACGCGACTAATACACACTAATTAACCGGTAAAAGATAGTTAGGGAGTAAGGAAATCTAAGTAAACACATTTCTCTACACATAAGTTTCTCACCACTTTTCATTTTTGTTATTTTATTTTATTTGCATTTGTAGTAATTTGGGTTAGTTGACTAGCAACTAATTCCGCCCACTCCTTCAAAACCCGAGATTTTACTTGCTTTTATAAAATATAAAAACATAAAAAGAATCTTCCTCAACCTTAGACCTAATTAGAGTAGCCTTTCACACCTAACGAACACTATTCCCTGTGGAGAACGATCAATCCCCCGTACTTACCACTACACTATACTACATCGGTCAGGTACACTGCCTGGTGGGGTTGTAAGCCTCTTGAGATCCCTCGAGAGGTAAAACCTGTTGTAAGGTTGCAAAACCCACGCATCAAGTTTTTGGCGCCGCTGCCGGGGAATAGTTATTGTTTAGGTTGAATTTTTATTTCTATTAGGTCTACTCACTAGATTCCTTTCTAGTGAGATTTTTATTTTATTTTTCTAGGTTTTCTTTAGTCTATCTTATTTCTTTGTGTGTTTGTTCGTAATTTCCATTGACTCTTCCGTTCACCATTATGGAGAACGCGAATCCACCATACTACCAACCACGTAATTCACCCACTCCATATGACATCTTGATGTTTAAACAACATAAAGATGAACCTCTCTATGATGCATGGACTCGTTTTAAATACTTACTCCAAAAAGTCCCTCATCATAACTTCGATTTTTGGTCCCTAACTCAATTCTTTTACAATCATGTCGACCGACAAGCCCAAAGGTACATTTACCATATTGCCGGCAGGGATATTAGGGAATTAAGTGCTGAGAAAGCATGGGAAGCTATTGAAGAGTGTGCCCAATATTATTATATAGTAGACAACCCAACAAACGTTAGTACAAGTCAATTGACCACAAATTTCGAGGATCATGAAACAAGTTTGTTTGGGGATGAATATGTTAGTGTTGAGATACCTAAGTGGTTGTCATGTAATGCCATAGTACAAAACAAACACATAGGTGACCTTGATGTGATGGAGGATTTAGCCAAACATGATCACATTGATCAAAAAGACCTAGGTTTTATGATCGATGATGATGAATCTCAAGAAACACATGATGAATCTTTTGGGCAATTTGAATATAGCAGTCATAATATTGAGGATGATCCTTATGATTCGGATATAGAAGTTAAGATGCCTAGAGAAGCACTTGAGATACTTGGG
>CP139504.1:142233712-142478059 GCA_021014915.2 Artemisia tridentata subsp. tridentata | reverse complement strand
GTGTTGCTAGGGAGTGCTCCCATTTCTCGGTCATTGAGGGCTTTCAACAAAGTGTCAATCTTATTGGTCATCTCGCTTTGTTTTTGTTTGAAATCGGCTTCAAACTTGGCCAAACGAGCTTCTTGAGATGCCATAAATTGAGACATCAATCCTTCAAAGTTATTGGTACTACCATTGCTGGAAGGATTGTTGTTGAAAGTACGGTTCGAGTTGGAACCGCTTGATTGGAAACGATTAGGTGGGTTGGACGGATTGGTTTGTTGTGCGTTTTGATTTTGTTTCCACCTAAGGTTTGGGTGAGTTTTCCATGAGGGGTTGTATGAATCACCGTAGGGGTTTGGCTCGGGTTTGAAAGTGTACCACTTATCTCCCGCTCCGTCGGTACGCGAGGATGCGTAGTCCGCAAAAGCTTGTTCGGGGAGTTCCATGCAATCACGAGTGTCGTGGGGACCACTACATAATTCACATGAAGAAGTGATTTTGTTCACTTGGCTTGAAGGTTTAGGAGCCTCGTAGGATTTCATAAGAAACTTGACTTGGTCTTCAAGTTCTATGATCCTACGGTCGGAAGTGCTTGAATTGTTCGAAGGCAAAGATATTGCCTTGACCGTTTTATTCAAATCACGGGGATCACTCCAACTTTCGTTGTCATAAAGAGCAAGATCTTCTAAGAGAGCCCATGATTGTTCCGCACTTAGATCACGTAGCTTACCACCGGCCGATTGGTCAATGGTTTGCCTCGTGGAGAGATTGATATGGTCATAGAAGATTTGGACTTGGAGCCAAAGTTCTATGCCATGGTGAGGGACTTTTTGGAGTAAGTCCTTGAATCGAGTCCATGCCTCGTAGAGGGTTTCGCCTTGACATTGTTGGAACATCAAGATATCATTCCTTAGCTTGGTAGTTCTTCCTGGTGGGAAAAACTGAGCAAGGAAACGAGTGGTGAGATCATCCCAAGAGGTAATGGATCCTGCGGGTAGACGCTCTAGCCATTGACTAGCTTGGTCCCGCAGAGAGAATTGAAAGAGACGTAGTCGGGTCGTCTCTCGAGTGGCAACATCAAGGTCTATAGAATCAATAATTTTGAGAAAGTCCTTGAGATGTTGGTTAGGATCTTCAGAACGAAGTCCATGGAATGCGCATCCGCTTTGCACCAACCGGATGGTGTCGGATCGCAAGGGTGTGACATTGGCTCCTTGAGTGAGCTCAATGGTGTTTCGATAGCCATGGTGGCTAGGATGAGAGTAGTCTCCTAGGGTACGGGCTCTAGGAGGTGGGTGTTGTTGTGGTGGTGGGTTGTTGGGATCAAGGATATTACCACCTTCCATGATGTCGGATGGTAATGGTTACGAACAAAGAAACAAAGAAAAAAGATAGACTAAAGAAAATCTAGAAAAAAAATAAAAATAAAAATCTCACTAGAAAGGAATCTAGTGAGTAGACCTAATAAAATAAAAATTCAACCTAAACAATAACTATTCCCCGGCAGCGGCGCCAAAAAACTTGATGCGTGGTTTTGCGACCTTACAACAGGTTTTACCTCTCGAGGGATCTCAAGAGGCTTACAACCCCACCAGGCAGTCTACCTGACCGATGTAGTATAGTGTAGTGGTAAGTACGGGGAATTGATCGTTCTCCACAGGGAATAGTGTCGTTAGGATTGAAAAACTACTCTAATAGGTCTAAGGGTGAGGGAAGATTCTTTTTGTATTTTTATATTTTTATGAAAGCAAGTAAAATCTCGGGTTTTGAAAGAGTGGGCGGAATTAGTTGCTAATCAACTAACCCAAATAACTACAAATGCAAATAAAGTAAAATAACTTAAAAAAGAAAAGGTTGTGTAACTTATATGGAGAGAAATGTGTTTACTTAGATTTCCTTACTCCCTAACTATCTTTTACCGGTTGATTAGTGTGTATTAATTGCGTGGATGACGGGTGTATTCCTTAATACCAATCGTGGGGTGGCGTACGTACTTCCCCAACTCTACAAGCTCCTACTTCACTCCTATGTCGAGCCGGCTAAGAAGCTCCTAACATGGGATCACTAGAATTCGCTCATGCATTAAATACAACCATAAAAACCTTAGTACGCATTGGTTCATGTTTCTTAAGACGTTCAAGCAAGTTACCGTATAGGAAGTTAGCCAGTTTTCTTAAGCCTAACATCGATAAACAATCATCCAATACAATTAATAACACACTAATAACCAATAATCAATAGTTAGGTTTCATTAGATCTAAGCAAACACAAGATAAATCTAGCCTAGCATGTTAATCAAAAGACAAGAACAAGATATAATCAAACAACACATAGATATATTGATTGATTAAATGAATACTTATCTTCAATTAAACATGGGAGATCCAAGGGTATGAAAACCCTTAAAAATGGCAGAAATTCGTCTTAGGGTTTCTCCTCACAAAGTTGCACACCCTATGAATAAAAATTGCAAAACTATATATAGAGTTTAAGGGCTGACGGCGTCACGTTGTAGATCTTGACGCCGTCACCTCGCCGTGTCTAGGGTTCCCGGATGGCCTTCTTGACGCCGTCCCTCTTTAGTCCTCCAAAATCCTCCCTGGCTTATCAAGGCTTGACGCCGTCAGAAATGGGCTTGACGCCGTCTCGCTTTAACTTAAACCGTGATGGCCTTGATCACCTTAAAGGATGACGCCGTCAGACTTCCCATTGTAAAACTCCCTGGCTTATTATGTGTATTTTTCATATCCACCTCTTTTGCCAAGCCATGACGCCGTCTGGAACAATCCCTGACGCCGTCAAAGGTACTTTTCCAGCCGATTTTGAGACTTTATCGTTTTCTTCACTTTTATGCTCCAAAAACGTCCAAAATGCTTCCTTTTCCAGATTTCTTCTCCAAAGTACCTAAAATGACAAAAGGAACGATTTAGGGCAATATTTGATCAAATAAATACGATTTAGGGCTTAAATGACCCCCTAAAAGCGGTACACTTTTCGCTTCATCAGTTTAATAATCATAAACACTTTGAGAGATTTTTCAAGGATTTGGTAAATGGCAACATGGATAGTCATGAAGTTATAAGGTGGCTAAGGTTAGGAAAAACCGTCCTATGATCCGCCAGAGCCGGAGGGATCTACCCAAGGACAATACCGAATAGTTAGTATTAGAAAGTCCTTAGGTATGATTATGAAAAAAGGAGTAATATGAGAAAGGAGAAAGAAGGGGTTGAAGAATTAAAAAGAAATGAAATGAGAAAGGGTGAAAAGAAATAGCCCTCCAATTATTCAACCTTAGGGCAGAAACCGGGTTCAATTCATATGCTACTGGTGGTTACTAAGGTAACACCGGTATTGAAGACAAGACGTCATGGACCCAGTGACGCACTGCACTAAACCTTCTAAACCACTCAAGTTCTCTTAAAAGGAGACACCGCTCCAGTCTCCGACTACTAAAAATGCACTTATCGAGTCTAGAGCCACGAGATGCATAATAAGATCTCATAGGAACACGTGCTACTTCTACACTGGTTGTTCAACATTAAGAACACCAGTTGTAAAACTTATGAGTCCTACGCAGATCTTAGCAATCTGCCAGAACATTTATGAGGGAATTTACAAATGTAATTCTCAGTGATTGAATGGAAATTCCTGCCAGGTCAACATCAAACAGCCCTGAAAGCAGGTCACTTCGTAATTCCTTGTGGATTACGCTTAGTGGTCGCGGCGGTTTCAAACGGTCTACAGTCGTGGAGTGATCTCCAGCGACTCACCCCATGCTCACACTACACCATCATCATATTCAAAGAAGTCATGATAAACTAAAAGACCTTCAACACTGCTTCCGCAAACTCTGATGCTGAAAATCATGACCCAGAATAGTGTGAGCATGTCGGTTCAAAGTGTACCACATCACATGGAGACATTCTGCTAAAAGATGACTTGAAGACATACGTTGGATGATGACATCAAAGAATCACCAAAGATCATCCAAGACAGAAGAACAGTCATCTAAAGTTCGCTGCTGAATGTACAAAGACTAATGACCTTGAAGAATCAAAGACTACGAGCTAGGAAGTCAAAATCATGTGATAGATGCTAGAATTCAAAATGTTATTTCTGGGGTGACCTCCCTTAGGGGGAGATTGTTAGGAATATAAATATTCATGTGAAGACTCGATCACCCCGAGTATCTATTTAGCATTTGTGTAGCTCGTAGGCTTATTAGAATTATTAGTATTATTAGTATTATTAGTTTAGTTAGTATAGTATTCGTGGAGTGGGTCGGGTCTTTACCCACTGTCAGCTCACTCCACAGCCCACTCGGGGCACCTAAATATTGTAACTATAAATACCCCTTCCCACACTTGGGAAGGGTTGGAGCTTCTAATCATACAACTATTTCTTCCTTCACTCTCTCTCTCTCTAGAACTCCCATTCTCTCTACCTCTCTCTCTCTCTAGAATTCACCTAACATCAAATCCAAGTATGCATATGTTACAGATTCTAAATAAATTTGTACTATTTGCGGTTGCCATAAATCTTGGTGTATATCTAGGGTTTCCTATTCGTACATTTGTGGATAGATGTAATTTAAAATAGATGTAGACACCTATTATGTTAAGTCAAAAGTGATGTTTTAAGAACAATTTATTTTGTTTTAATATTTTGCTTTTGAATGAAAATTGTTATTAGAAAATCTGAAAAGATGACTGTTTCAATTATGACATGATTTTTCCTAAATTAGACATAGTAGATCAGGCTATGTATAATTGAGGATCGAATGATGTGATATTTGGCCCGGTCACTGTGGTATTTATATTTTTCAAAAAGTTTTAGATGGTGTTCAACGTGTTGTTTTTGTAATATAACAACATAATTATTTTTCAAAAGGATAAAAAAATTCTTGTTCATACTAGGGTGATAAGTCAGGAATTTCTTAAGGTAATAATAGGATATCCTTAAAATGTATCTTAGGGTTTGTGAGAAAATATTACAGGGCAGTACTGCCTATTGTTTGGTCAGGAGTAATATTAACCAAATTCTTAATGGTATAACAGTGGATGACTACGTAATACCTATGAACAGAGTAAATGAAACAGAAACTGAAATTAGACATAAATTGTGATTATTATGGAAATATTATAAGGTAGAGGTTTCATATAGTAGAAGAGTAATTGTTACACTTAGGTTACATCCATCGTAACTAAGGTAGAGTACAAAAGGAAATACATTTTAGAAAGTCTTAAACTATAGTTTATTTATCTTATAACAGGGATTTCTCTTTTGTTTGAACATTGATGTCGAGTTCTCATTCCTTTTCACTAGTCTTAGCTTTCCAATTGGGATTGAAGTTTGGGCACTGATTCTTGTAGTGTCCACTTCAACCACATCCGTGGCATACTACGGCCGATGGTTGTTCCTTTTTATTCATGGCTCTGCAGTCTCTTGTCTGGTGACCTATTTTCTGGCATTTTCAACACTTGGCAAAACAATATCCATTGTGATGCAACTTACATTTTTGACATGGAGGTAGCTTTCCAAGATAACCATTTCCATTAGCAAGTGTGGCGATGCAACCTCTACTAGTTTCTGGTCTAATCCCTAGTTGGTGATGGTAGTTGTGGTTATTGGGGTACTTGCAGTAGGTGGGGGTGATGGTTTTTCTATCATTGAGTTTTCGCTTTTGGTTATGTTTCTTAAATGTAACACTATGCTTAATTTCTAGGGCACGCTTGATGTTAGGTTTTATTTTTCTTTTTGGGCCTTTATGGTGAGCTCGCCTACACCCCGTGAAACTTTCAGGGGTATGCTTACAAGACACATCCATCTTCTTTTCTCCTGTGGCCATATTGTTACTACTCAGGTGAGCTACTGTAGTCACTTCAAGTACTGCTGCAATGAGGTTGATTACTAACTTTTGGATATCTTCAGGAGTCATTAGTGGAATATTTGTATTTTTCATGCTGACTTCCTTCTATCAATATCACAAGAAATATGAATTTCAGAATTCCCGTAATGACCATGTTAGAATAATTTAATACTAACAAGTGGTCACGATGCGAAGTTATATCCAATTTGAGAATCAATAAATTACGATGTGTCTGATTAATATCGTAGATAAATGATTAACTCTTGGTATAAAATTGCTAAGGAATAAACAATCTATTTACAAAAACTGAAGTTCAGCAACTTTCTCTTCATTCATCAAGTTTCCTTCCAAAATTTATCTTAGAGGGTTCTATGGTTATAGCCTAGTTATGGAATCATAATATTCTTAAGTAATGTCCTGATAAGTCTGGTTAGGATAACATGATATTAATAACTTGATTGATTGTTTTTATAAAACAATTAATACAAGGTCTTTTATTAATGTTCCATGTGGTAGGTTAAGGATTCTCTGTCTCTAGTGTGAATGTTTGGTCCTTTGTTGTCAATAGTGGTCCTAGTTTCTGTCATTTGCTTTGCTAAAAGTTGGTTGGTTATCTAGGTTCGGAGGTAGAAAATGTGACTGTTGTCTAGAGTGTGATTTGGTTCGTGTGAAGTCATTTATATACTAAGAAGAGTAATAAATGGTGAGATTTTTGTATGAGATCATGAGAAGTCATTACATATATGCACAGCATAATAGTAAGACATAATAGAATGAATTTGTTCACAACAGAAAATATATAACAAAAGTAGATTGTTATAGATTTATAGGTTGATTACAACTCTGAAAGTTTCAAGCTTATTTAGAAAATACAGGAAATACTAACCAAATACTATTCAGTTTAGTGGACACAACAACGATACATGTGATTTTAAGATCAGTTACATCCTTGACGTAGATGCTTAACTTCAGTCTCAAGTTTCAGTTGTGCAATTTCCATTTCTAAGAAGCGTTCCTGAAATTCCTGGTACATCCGTAATTGATTGTCCAATAGGGCTTCTAAGGCGAAAATCTTCTGATCATGGTTTCTTGTCGTTTCTCTGGCCATCCACAGGGTTCTTTCAATGTCTTCTACCCTACCATGTATTTGACCATGCTTTCTTCTCGAATAGCGGATCCTGGAATCTAAGCTTCTAAATTTATGGTTGTAAGTATTTTTCATCTTGTCAACTTTCACTCCTAAATCAAAAACCGCTCGCCTCTCAGCATCCGCCCTTCTAAACAGAGTGTCGATGTTACGGTCGTACCACTCAAAACGTAATGGTTGTAACCCTTCCAACTGTTTAGTGTGAGCGTCGAGAGTGTTGGCTTGTTGATAAAGAAGGGTCCATATTGAATCACTAGGGTATAAATTAAAGTCAGGGGAATTAGATGAAGAATCATCATCTGGGTTGTCTGGTATTGGGAATTTTGGAATGTCAGGTAGTGGAGAGTTTGAACCTTCATCTTTCAGAATTGTTTCTTGGTGTGTTTTCTGTCCAACCTCAAATGTTGTTGGACAACCCTTCAACTTTTCATGAGATTCAGTTACTCCCATAAGTTTCTGACGTGGAGACGAGTGAGTAGGTGATAATGGGAGTGGTTTCGGGGTGGTTTCATTAATATCAGGGGTTTCGAGAGACATAGTACTGTAGTAAACCGCAAATAGAAATTATAAGTACTTAATAATATCAAGGGAAGTGAAAATAAAAGTGAAATAATTAAGTGCGTGGGAATATCTATTAAAAGTGCGAAGTCTAATATAAAATAATCCTACTTGGTAATGTACTAAGTATAGTACTATCTTGATGTCCGGGTCTGGACATGAGAGTGATAGAATGGGTAGGGGAAATCATGATTCTGTAACCACCCGGTAATTATAAATGTTTCACTATGTAACTAAATAATTAACAATAAATTATGTATAAATAATGTTTCAGTAGCGTCGTGGCACAGAGGACTTTGATTAAGTTTGTAAAAAGTGGTTATAGTCTAGGTTTAAACCTTGTTCTCTATAACCATGGCTCTGATACCAATCTGTAACACCCCCGTTTTCGATATACGCAGCGGAATAAAAGTTGGGGTATTACTTCAAGGATCACAATCATGAAAATAGAAAACAACTCGAAAATAGACGTTTTAAATAAAATTGTTATCATTTATTTATTTAAATCAGAGTGACATATAGAGGTCCCAGCGGGAGGTTTCAAAATATGTTATAAAAAGTTACATTTTTCATTTGAATGATAACATAGTGGACACTCTTTTTATAAGAAGAAAGTCCACAGCCACTCCGTGCTAAGTTCAGTCTTTTAATTACCTAAGATAAAACATGCTAAAAAGGTCAACACAAAGGTTGAGTGAATCCATAGCGTTTAAAGTATTAATCAGTTGAACACAAGCTAAGTAAAAAGGAATCAGTTATATCATAGTTCGGTATATTGCACTAAGCCTCATGACACGCAATGCGTTAACAGTTTCTAGTCTTACTAACATATTAAAATGAAAGTAGTTTGCCCCCGAGTGGGAGTTTGCCAAAAACTCTTCATAGATTTCAAATATAATGCATTTGTCTAACTGGCTACCACAAAGATATCCATCCGACTAGTACAAATGGGTCGTCAGGCCAATAGATCTATTCACTATATTCGCGCTCACCCAGCAGGTGACTAATGACGCATGATATGAGGGACTTTTTCAAAATATAAATAGGCAACAGTTAACTTAGGCAATAACAATCAGAAAATACTTGTGTTCGGGTTAGTAGCATGTATCTCCTCACAAGTTTGGAAAATGTACAAAAAGTGGGACTATGAACTCACCTTGACAGTCTGGATGGAAAACAAAGTTAAACAGAGTTGATAAACGTCTCCGGCACGCAACCTGGTTCGTTATGTCAAGTTTTAGTAATCGTATTCGAATATATATAAGTTTTAATGTTCGTTTTCGTAACGTTTTGGTTGTCAATTAAATGTTAAAATGAGACAACATGAAGTCTCTTCAAAAGTTATAAGATTTATCTTATTTCTTATTTTTATGTTTTTGTTTTCATTTGTTCGCTAAATATATATCTCATTTGTTTGTTATCAAAACAAACGTATTTCGTTTATTAATTTCTATTATAAATCGAATCGGAATATATATATATATATATATATATATATATATATATAATATATATATATATATATATATATATATATATATATATATATATTAGTAATAATAATAATTATTATAAAATGTTACTCTTTTTACCCCTATAGTTTCGTGTATTGACAGTTTATACCCCTGTATTTTCATAAAATGACAATTTTTACCCCTCAACTTTTGTAAAATTACAAATTTACCCCTGAACTTTGGTGAAATGATAGTTTCTGCCTTATAGTTTCAAAACTGACGCTTTCTACCCTTTAACTGCATGTCGACTTCATTTTAGGTCCTTGTTATAAAAACAGTTGGAGTTTTGGCAATAATTACCCCCAAAGCATTTTATGGTCTTTAATGTGGCAACGTGGGGCGATGGGACTAGTTTGCGACAGAAAAAGAAAACGAGGCGGGTTTTTGATATTTAAAAGTTATAAACTGTTTTAATGCATATTATCATAATCATAATCATGTATAGCCTATCTCTAACATGTTTTAAAGGTTCTTGATTTGTAACACTAAAAATATAAATATTATGGTGCGTATGGTTGTGTTCGAACAAAAGAGAAAAGAAAAGAAAGGCATGGTTTTCGAACTAGCTATCTTTTACCATTTATTTAGTATCGTTTTTAAGAGCATTTAGAATTTATAAAATGAATGAAAAAGGTTTAGGTCACTTACTTGAATATTGGTTCGAAAATGGAGATATATGGGGCGAATTGTTTTGAATATGGAAAACTAAGGGTTCTTCTTCTTCTTCTTAAGCCTTCTCAAGACCTTTCTTTAACTTCTAAATGGGATGTTTGATCAGTAGAATAATGGGAGTGTGGATGTTTTGTGTTGTTGGAATAATGGTGAGTAAAAAAAATATATAAGGGTCGATCTATATATAGAAGAGTTCTAGGGTTTCTCATGGCTTCTAGTCATCATGTGGTGTATGAAGGGAACATGATGATGTGGTTTAGGGCTTGTGAGGACAAGTGGATGGGGGAGGGGGAATCATGTGGTGTTTTGTGAATATGGTGATGTGTTTGTGTTTTATTCCATATATTTTACCTACTTGGTTATCTTTCAAGGGACAATGTGATGTGTATGAATTTGGGACATAGGAGAGTGCTTGTGATTCATAAGATACTTAGGTATTAGTTAGTAATGATATTGATTTAGTTGTAACTAAAATCGACTAGGGAAATTTAAGTATGAGTCGAATGGCTTCAAGGTTTGTACATTAGGCTATAGGGTGTGGTACTTAGGGTTTAGGGATGTAGCAAGTTAGGTTTAGGGTTAGGTTTAAAGAATTGTTGGATAGAAAAATAGTTATGGGTTGTATATATATTACTTTGTGTCGAATTGTATAGAAAAGAAAAAGAAATTATGTTAGGCTTTAAGGAGTTGTACCATGAGCTTAATGGGGTGGTACTAAGATTTAAGAAATAGGAAAAATTATATTTTTAGTAATTGGTTATGTTATATTAATTTTGTGTTGATTTTTATTAAGTTAAATATACATAAATGTAATTTTGAGTATTTATGCTTAAATGACTTGTACTTTGTCTTGAAAGACTTGTACCTTTATATTTTATAAAAAACTATGTATACATATTATTTTAGGGTTTGTGATTTTATTACATAAAATCATGATTTTAGGAAATTAGGGTTTATATCGGGAGTTTAAGTGGAATTAGGGATTCTGTACTTTAGAAGCTTGTACCTTAGTTGAATGAGTTGTGCTTTAGTATTTTTAGGGTTTAGTTATTTATATTTATTATTATAACGGTTTAGGGTTTCGTAGAAATTCTAATAGATAAGATATATTTAGTTTTAAACGTATGTTAACGAATTAACGTAAAGTGGCAAATGAGAAATCGTAAAGTTTCATGAAAATGTTTATATGAATAAACATTAAATAAGTTGACGTTGAGTTGTGTGTGAGCACGTTTACCGAGGATGTGAGTTACGTCACATGAGATAATAGTTTTGATCAAATAAAAAAAATTATACTTAGGAAAAGGGTTAAGTATAGTTTATTACAAGCTGATATTTTACCAGTGGTTACAGGAGGAGAAATAGATAAAATTGGGGAAGGAAGGTTCTGGGTTTGTGGAGATGGGGGGAAATATCAAGGGGGAAAAACGGAACGGGAACAGTGCTTGAAACGAAAATTGGGATGTGAACAGTAGAAATTCTACCACACAACCGCCAATAACATTTTACCTCATGGGCCACTAAGCTACTGCACACCAATAAGGAGCTAAATTAGTTCAAAACGGGGTCCGTAAATGTAAAACCCCAAAATTTAAACAATCCGAAAAGACTAAAATACCCTCCGAATTTGAACTTTTAAGAACTTATGAAAATATATAAGTGACTTCACTTGAACTTAACCTAAGTTACGAAACAAATCAAGTTAATATAAACTATGCATTATGTAAATAATATGTACAAATAAAATCTCTTCATCTTGAACCCATACTTGTCGATCCATTTGAGGTGTTTTATACACAAAACTTTCAGCCCAAAAGAATTAGAACAAGAAGATATAACTAAGATTTATGTAGCCCATTATGAAGGTCCAATCACACCTTATTTGGCCCATCTAAAAGACACGGCATTTTTTTTTGATATAACCGAACATCAAAAGAAACCAAAAACCCTAATTCACAAAAACTTCGGCTCCCTTCCTCTTGCTGCTGCTGCTGTCGACCTAAACACAACCAAAAGAAGTCATTGACCTTGTTCTTGTTCTAAGGTAATCTTGTTCTTGTCATAATTAATCCATTCGTGTTCTTGCAATAAACCCTAATCGAGCCATGTTATGTGTTTTCCTTTTTCTGCCAATCGAACCAAGGAAGGAAGGAGAAGGATTCATTCGTGTGGTGTCTTGTTCTTGATTCTTTGATCACGCTACAAGGGTATTGTGTATCATCCTTGTTGATTTCATCCTTGTTTTTGCCTTGTCGAATTATATATAAAAGATGCACATGAAATCATAAGTTAATCATACAAAATCATGAAACCCTAAAAAGTATAAATCGAATTGAGTATGAATCTGATATCTAAATGATTATGGACATGTTTATGATATGTAATAATCAGTATAATGTGTTTTGGAACCATGTATGAAGACCTTGTATTGAGATATAAGCCCTAAAATAAGTTACACATAAAATCATGAATAACAGTGTTGTCTAGAAAAATTGTTCGACTTAAATCGCTTATATCTAATTGATGTGAACGTGTTTTTGGGTGTTTTCAGAGTCTAAAACTAATTTCAATGAAATAGCTATCTGGTAAAATTAATCTTGTAATTTTTAGAGGCCTAAAAGGTTACTTTTTGATTTTTGGAAAATTAAGAGTCTAATCGAATTCGTATGTCTGGAAAATCCGTCCGTGTTTTTGAATTTTAATTAGCAAACCGTGTCGAATTAGAAGATGCCCTTTGAACTGAGTCATATTTCATATATCTAGTAATAGCTGGAATTTTTCTATATTTTTATGAGTTTTTATGAAGGGGTAACAAAGTACAAACTTTTCGGGTGTTTCATCAGATACGATTCAGGAACATGTTGTGGAAATTGATTTTTAATTCATACCTATACTACTTAATAAAATCTGGAAAAATTATGTAAAATAGTTAAGACATTTAGGAACGTGTGTGAAGTTTTGTAGATTTTATTTCGAAGTTCTAATGTGATTCATAAATTATTCAAAACAGGTCCAGTTCGTATATAAAATCTGTTAAAAGTGTAAAAGAGATTAAAAAGGTATTATGTGTTTAGTTCCAAACTAAAGGGTTTAAATGGTCATTCTTTTAAAACTAAAGGACTTAACTTGTGAAAACATGTAACTTGATAATATTTACATTTTACACCCTAATCTTACCATAATGACACTAAATCCCTAAACTTGTTACAATTGCATAATGAACCCTTAAACTTATGAAAACTACACTATGAACCCTAAACTTATGTGAATGACATTATGAACCTTAAGTTACTAAATATAGAAAGATACTAAATATGGAAGGTTACTGAAAATGGAAAGCCGACTAAAATGAGTAATCTGAATTAAATAAGTTATTAATAATAAGACGATCATGTATTCGTGTAGATTCGCCGAAGGTGGAGTTTGCTTCCAGTCTTTATGTTTCTAGTTGTGTTTTCACTTGCGGTCTAAGGTACAGATATTCTACCCTTTTTCAGTAAGGGTGTTTTCCCTCTCATGACTCATTGATCTTGATTCGTTTAAGATTCCCTAAGCCATTGCTACGTTCCCTTACACTTTGGTTCATTTGTTTGATTCATTTTGACTTTGATGTTCGATATGACCCTTTTTCTTTGAGCCTCTATAATGATCCATTTGATATTCGTTCGTTACCTTGTGATATTAGTATTCGACTCATTTGATACTTCGAGGGTTCATTTGATTTTGGTAACTAGATGTGAAAACCTTTTTAATTATATCATGGAAATGTTTTGAGGAAAAACTATTTTTAAATGATGTTTATGAAATATGCGCTACCACTTTTAATTGGAATTTGGCTAAGCTTTTATGAAAACTACTTTTAAAGACTACTTTTGTGAAAACCGTTATTAAAGATCATTTTTATGAAAATCATTTGATAAAGATTACTTTAAATGAACCATTTGATTTTGAACCTCCGATGATGACTTAGACTATTTGAACCTTTGCTTTGATAATGGGACTTTGACCATGATTCGATGACTTAGACTATTTGAACCTTTGCTATGATTTGGACCTTTGACCTTTGACCCTTCAGTTTGATACCCGAGCCAAGTTCGTTTCCTAGCCATGAAGGTAACATGGCCGTGTCATTAATGCACCAATGGCATGACTCCAGTATGTTCGAGTGATGTTACACACCGTCCCCATTTTGATTATTATGTGCACACTACATTTATTATGGCCAGTATATTGTTCGGGGGGCGTATGGATGCATCCTAGGTTCGTGTTCGAATTAGTGGATTTAACATGATTTGATATTATATTATATTGTTCGGTGACTGATGCATGGGTGCAATCCACGTCTTTCACATATTGTTCGGGAGCTGATCACTCCAATTTGGTACATGAGGACACCCCTCATATTATCTGGTTACTTGAGAGGTATCCCCTCTAGATTGCTTACAGGATTACTATATTTGGTTTGTGTTCGGGCTCGTGGTGGATTACTGACTCTTTTCTTTTCTTACTTTGTACTCTTTGACTATACCTTTGTAAACCCAATGCACCAAACTATACATGTTCGTTTTCTTTTGCTTTCGTTTTCGTTTATATATATCTGTTCACTGGGCTTTTTAAGCTCAGCCGCATTTCTTTTCCTACGGCAGGTTTTAGTTGGAAGCCGGGTATGAGTGAAGAGACTTTTGGACTTAGAAGACCTTGATAGATATTCTAAAGTAGAGACTAGTAGAAGGATTTGCATTTGCAGACTTAGTATTTAGCTTTTGTTTCCTTTGTAGCCTTGTATATTCAGTATTACTTTTGTAACCTTGTATTACTATTGAATGTATGTTTTGCTTTGATCTGATATGAAACCATTATTATGACATCTTTACCCTTGTCGGGTTGAGGTGTTACAATTATGGTATCAGAGAGACAAGCTGCGACTCGTAATACATTTACCCTTGGCCTGTGTAAGTTAGGACCACTCAGTTTTCCCTGTAGGCGCTTGTAAGACAACCTTTGAAAATTTGCTTTAGGATTTCCCTATAGGAACGTAAGTTTTGACCGGTGAGGAATGGGTAGACTATAAGACATTGTTTAAGTATCATTGCTTCCGCATCACTCTGATTCGTGCCTTGCTTTTGGTTAGATCCTGTTGATATCACTTTTGGGAATTGAAATCTTATGCTTTGCACCACCTAAGATTTGAAACCTAATTAAATCTTGAAGGCATTGAGAATTGCATAGTAATTTCCTGACAGTATTTGATCCTTATCTTCAGATTTTGACTCTGACCACTGACCCTTTCGTTAATCATTTTGATGCCTCTTCGGGCACCCTGAGAACCTCCGTGGCGATAACGTATTTGATATATTTGTTATTTATCTCTTGCTTTTGATAAGTATCTATGAATCTTCCGACACTATTTGATTTCGTTTCACCCATCTCTGTCCCTATGAGAAGTCTTGTGGTGTGTAACCACGAGTATAAGAATATTTCCCCCTCACTTTTGAATGATAAAGATTTGATTTGTGATCCGTCTTTCTCTGGATAGTTAACTTCGATTTTATTCTAACAAGGAATTGGTTGATTGATCATTCAAATATTGACAACTATTCCCCTATGTCTCACCTTTGGCGTTTACAACGATTTTGAACTCCCTACCATGATTACCGATTGTTAAACCCTTTGCTATCACCATTACTCTGGAGACTCGTGTGTTACTTTCGCGGTTATGAAGTTTTCCTAGAACCCATTTCGTACACCAATGAATGAACCTTATTGTGGAAAACTAGAAGGGGGTTGAATAGTTTTACGTCATTTTTAATTTATGAAAACTTTTGTTTACTTTTTAAAAACTTCGATTCTATCTTATATGAATTCAACTCTTGATCAATATGAACATATATAAACAAATATAAATAAGTAATGCAAGTAAGGTAAATATAATGAAATGAAAGAGAGAGATAGAAAGATCAAACCACAACATGGAGATTTATAGTGGTTCGGCTACAAGGACACCTTCCTTGCCCTACTCCACTCCTCGAGTCACCTACTTGAGAGTTTTCTTCACTATGTCAACAAACTCCCTTATGGCGGAGAAACCTTACACAACTTTAGCTTACACCGGCTTAACGACACAAAGCTAGATGTCGAGTTCTAATCGTAGCTAGAACCAATCTCACAACTTATACACGACTTAATCACGACTTCTTCACAACAGCTTCACGACTTCTTCACGACTACTTATCCACAACTACTTCACAACTACTTCTACACTACTTCTTTACAACACAACTAGTTACTTACACTAGGATCTACTTATCACAACTATACAACACTTTACACAACAACACAATTGAATGAGGTAAGTAATAACACTTCTTCACTAGTTGAAGTAGAGTTCTTCTTTTGCACTTTTGGTGTTGGAAGCTTGGATCACTTAGAAACCAATGCTTAAGAAAATATGATCAAAGGATTTACAATGTTTAGAAAGGTTTTAAAACAGAAAGTTTTAGTGTGCAAAAGGTAAGTAAAAATCTAGGAGAAGGCTGGTATTTATAGGAGAAAAACTGGACAGCTGGAGACCTACTGGAGCGGGGCCGACCCCCTTAAATAGGGGGCAGTCCCCTTAATTTTAAGGGGGCCGCCTATTAAAATTAAGGGGGCCGCCCAAGGTGTCCGTTGCCCAGATTTGTCCTTTTGTGGGGAAGGTTTTTCTGGAACATTTTAACTGATTTTGGTTAAAATTTTGAATTCATATTTTTATAAAAGATTAAACATTTTTAATTAATACCAAAAATGTTTTTCAAAAATATATAAAATGTTTTTGATGTTTTATAAAAAATCTAGTTATTAAGAAAATGTTCCTTTGATCATATAATGCATTAAGCATTAGTTCATTCAAACCTTAAGTGATTTGAGTTGTAGAAATAGATATTTACAACTAAATACTTGTTTACGTCATAATTTTCCGATTAATGATTTTACATTTTGTGATTATCAAAACGTAGAGATATCGAAAAATATTAATAACGTGTTTAGGCATTATTTATATCAACAATCTCCCCCTTTTTGATGATTACAAAATCTAAACTCATTAAATCTAAAAATTAGTTTTTAGACAAGTATTTAGTGAGTTTACATCTATTTCTCCCCCTTTTTGTAGAATCAAAAAGGTTATGCCGACAAGTTTTAGAATCTAAATTTGTCGGGACGAGAACTCCCCCTTGATGTGTACTCCCCCTCGTTTGGAAGCACCAAGGAAATGAGCTATGGAATGCTTGCAAGAAAAATGTTAGAAGCACAAGTATATGTAACAACAATAAGCAAGCATGTAGAATAAGACCATTCATTTAATAAAAGTGTTGTGTATAAATACACAACCAAGTAGATTACAACATGAGGCATACAAACATTCAAGTAAAAATAACTAATGATACTACATAATCGTCCTAGTAGTACATGATCTTCCATGAAGCTTGCATACAAAAAGGGTTTGAAGATTATTTTTAAGCATTGCATATGCTTAATTGGGTGAAAATGGAGGTGGTGGTGGTGTAGTGGGTGAAGGTGGTGGAGGTGGTGGTGGTGGTGGTGGTGGGTTGGTAATCATGTGTTCAAGAGATGAAAACATGTAGTGTATCTCATCTCTAAGACCAAAGATTATGGTCCGGTTATGGATGCAACAAAGACAATTGTCACCATGGGTTTCAAGCAATGCCCAAGGTATAGGAAAGAATGGTTGTGGGGTTGGTGATGGTGAGAAGTGAGCATCAAGAGGTGTGATGGGTGATAAAAAAATTGCAAGTTGGGTGTATGAAGGTTCTTGAGTGGATGGAGGTGATGATGCTCTTGGTGATGATGTTAGGTGAGTGTGGATGTAGTCATTGATGGATGAAGTGGATGGAATGGAGGAAGATGAAGCTCCATGAGTAGAGGATGTTTTTGATGGTGCATTAGGTGCACTTGGGGATGAATTTTGAGGTGGTGGTGATGGAGTTTTGATGTCATCTTGGGTTAGGTCTAAGAAAGGTTGTTTTGGTGGTATGATAACAAGTCTTTACTTCCTTGGAGTCTTAGAGATGGAGGGTTTTGGTGATAACATGGTGGTTTTGGATGATGAAGGATGATGGAATGAGAGGTGATTGTATGGAGGGAATTTATAGTATGAAAATGTGGTTTGTTTAGGTTGATTTTTGAGGTTTTGTAGGAAGATTCCAATACCAGTTCGTCCATAAGGAGAAATGGTAGCTGGGGCTAGGTAAAAGTGGTCACAAGATGCAAAAGAAAACAGTAAATTTTACTGTCCAGATGGCCGGTCCCCTTAATTGTTGGGCGGCCCCCTTAAAATTAAGGGGACCGCCTAGGAAATTAAGCGGGCCGCCCATCTGGTGTTTTCCCAGACGACCAAATTTGAAAAATTTCAGAAAAAGGTCATTTTTAGGGTGTATTTGCAGCAAGTTCCATTTGGATCATGTACATCAAGAATGATTAAATATTATCAATAGCATATTAAACAAATAATATACATATTTAAGATTAGAAAAAAAAATCATATTAGAAGCATAGGCATATTTTATCAAATAAACTAGTAGCTTAGTTCTAATAAGTTTATCATCTAACATAATAAAAGTCATAGCAAACAAATGTTAAGATAATAATACTACATATAAATGTCTAATCATAACATCAATAATAATCAACTAAACACTCATCAAACATGTCTATTTCTTCTTCTTTCCAAACATCCTTCCAAGTGTCTTTCCAATAGACTTGAAACCGCCTCGTACTTCTTGGTGCATCTGCTGTGTGGTGTTGAGTAGTTCGGTTTGTCTTTCAAACAGTAGTTCGTCTGTTCGTTCGGAAGGAGAAGGAACTTGATACTCGGTGTAATCAAGATCCGGAAGATTTTCAACGAAGGTCCTAGGTGATGGGGTACTAGCACGTGTTGTGCCCTCCTCCTCCTCCTCATCATCATCATCATCGTCTCCTTGATGTGACGTGGAACCACGAGGTGGAAATGAGACAGATTTACGAGATTTTCCCTTGTCGCTTCGGGGGCGACGTTCACGGACACGAACAAGTGGATTAAGGACCGGTTGAACTGACTCATAAATTGGACTCTGAAGATGTGGATAATGCATCATGACATGATTGTAGAGGCGAGTGAGAAACATGCCATACGGAAGATTTGCATTATGAGTGTTTTTGGCGGACATGATGCGGAAGACAAAGAGATATGCCAAATTGTACGGCTGTTCAGCGACAATACAATACAACATATGAGCTATGCTCGCCGTGACATGATCACGGTGACCACCGGTACCGAATGCATTCTCACGAATGAGTTCTTCCCAACGCTTCATGTCGGGGCGTAAATCCTTGAGGAGGATTTGGTTAGCATGGATGTCAACATCTTTTGACTTGATTCTCCGGCTAGTCGTACCACGAGCTAGCCCAAGATATTGACGAATTTCTTCGGAGGATGGAATCTCAGAGTAGTAAGGACCCTGTTGAGGTCGATATTGCTCAAGAGATGAGAGATCCCACTCATTAGAGAAGACAGCTTGACCGGAGTAGGGGATTCTTAGAATTTGACCGAATTGAGCGAGAGTAAGAGTAATGAATTCGTGTTGAATCATAAAGGATATGAGGATACAGCCATTGGGATCGGTTTGCACCGTCACTTGGCTATAGAAGTCAAGAACAAAGCGGGGAATGATAAGCTCATTGATTTTGTAGAGACAATCAAGACTAACGTTGGAAAACATTCGTTCGATATAGTCGGATTCATAGAACGATGGATAGACAACTCTCCCTTCATGAATGTTTCTATCTTCAATGGGACGATAGAAACAAGCAACAACGGGAGAAATGCCTGGAGTGGCAGAGACTTTAGGAATGTATTTTTTTGTTTTTGAGACATCACCGACTGTAGTTTTGGGCATTTTCACCTATACAAGAAAGCAACAAACAAAGAAAAATAAGAAAATGACATGCATATATTATATATGCTACTTATGTGGAACGTAAACATACTTCGACTCTAAACCTTAAATCCTAAGAAGTAGTTTACAATGTTCCTTAGTTTTAATTTTTAACTCGCTTAAGATGTATTTTATGATGTTAAAGAATAGTTATAGGGACATTATGATAAGAAATCAAAAATATCCGAACGTTCTTTTATACGTCATAAGCTACTTTGAAATGTGGCTAGACAAACATTGGATTGTATATCTAGCTATTTCTTACGAGTGTTCATGTTAAGTAACTTAGATTTTGACTCAAAAATTTCTTTCAAAATGTTGTGCTAAATGCTCCTTTAAATATGAAAATAACTAGTAAAATTTCAATATACATATGAATTATGTATCTTGATGACTTAAAACAACTAATTGCGTGTTTATAAACTTGACAAGTAGTTGTGAACTTAATTTTGATCAAATTTTGATGATTCTAGCTCCTAATCCAAACACTCTCTTATATTTAACAAAAACATTTTTTTATGATTCGAAAAATATATTTTTAAGATTAGTGAGTTGTAATAAACCAATGTGATTAGTTTTAACAAGTGTTTATGGCATAATTCAACAATGTGATTAGTTTTGAAAAGAAGTGATTAGTTTATCAATGCTTTGACATAATGGTGTTTAATTACTTAGTTTCTAGGTTGATTAAGCATGCTAATCCTATGGGGAGCATTTGGTTATAAGATTTCTAGACTTAATTTTAACAAAATTTGGATTAAAAGAAAATTAAGTAAAAGACCTAATTATGATTAGACTCAAAATTGAATGGAATTAGATAAAATGTGAATTAGAAAACTTACAAAATGTGTTGCTAATCTAAATATAGGTGTTTGCCCCTTGCGGAATTAGTCGGGAATGATGATTTGGTGAATGGTTTTGGGTTTTGGTTCGTTCACAGCAGCAGCAAGTATGGGTGTGTTTGAAAAGTGGGGTGTTTGGCAAATAAAATTGGAAGAAAAACGTTTTTGGAAGCTACAGTAGGCCGGTCCCCTTAATTATTAAGGGGGCCGCCCCCGTTTACTAGCCGGTCCCCTTAAACATTAAGGGGGCCGCCTACCAAACTTGGAATTAGTTCGGGTTTAGTTTCTGATAGCAAAATAATTTTATGTATATATATGTAGATTTATTATATATCAAAAATACGTTGGGTTTTAATGGCACGAGGAAGGAATACTTGACATTTTATTAACATTTCGTTAAGAAAACATTTCTTGAGAATTTTGGATAAAATGATCAAGATGTCAAGTCGACAAAGGTTTTAGGGAGTGAGAGTAAAAGTGCATATATTATATATATATATATATATATATATATATATATATATATATATATATATATATATATATATATATATATATATATATATTGTGTGTAAACGTGGGATGTTGAATGGAGTTGAGAAATGATGAGGTAATGACGGAGATAGGTGCTGACGGCGACGGGAGTTTGTTTCATCCATAGTTTTCTTGACTCGACGGTCGAAGTGCTACTTCTACGTTAATCCACTTAACTCACTTCTCTTCATCACCATGAGTTATGTGATAGTGGACACGGAAGATTTTCGTGTTGAACGTTAAAGTTCAAAAGAGGCAAAGGGGGAAGAAAAGGTTCGAGGACGAACAATTTCTTTTAGTTCTAGATAGTCAACAAATGACGTATCTAGGATATGTGCGGATATATTTATATATGTATATAGTATATATAATAATATGGATATATATATATATATATATGTATATATTTATATTATGTATAAGAGATTATCTACTATCTACCATACAAGTACTGACTAAACTAGGCATTAAAAACTTATGGGGGCATGCAATTGGCTAGTTCATTAATCTACGCACATAATGATGAGCATGAAATAGGGGCTTACCTTTTAGTCTTCAACATGTGGTCTTCAAGCGCTTCAAAGCGTTTATGTTTGACTTGTAGAAGTCAATCAAGAAAGAGATGCCAATAATCCAATGAGATAGCAATTTAGCCACTTGGTCCCCATTGTCTCATTGATCCAAAGTTGTTTGAACCAAAAATGGGTTGTAGTTGACTAGGATGCATGTATGGTGGGAGTATTCCCCAAGGATTGAAGCTTGGTGGATTCGGGTAATTCCACATTGGGTAACGATTATTATGACGGTTTGGTCTATTTTGGTTTCTTTTAGGTTGAGGTGTTTTAGGCCGAGGGTGAGGACTAGGTGGTCTTCTAGGAGGAGGTGTTTTTGACCTAAGATTTGGTTTAGAGTTTTCTACTTCGGTTTTTAAAGATGGTTTGTAGAAAGCTTTTATTTCCTCATTATTGGCTATGGGTATTTTTCTATCTTTTATAAGTATATATTTAGGCTTTGACTCTAATAATTTTTTATTACTAGTTTCACTTTCAAACTTTACATTTTTAGTTTCACTAGTTATAGCCTTAGTTGAGTTAAATCATAATCCAGTTTTATCTCCTGATATTCTTTGAATGCTTATTATATCTCTAAGTGAATTACTACTATTTTCAAATTTGTTAAGTCTACAAATTTCTTCCTTAAGTATTTCGTTTTCATTTTTAGTTTCTTGACATATTTTACATTCAAGAACTTCGTTGCCTTTTTCTAAGTTATGTAGTTTAATTTTTAATTCTAGTATTTCTTTTTCTAATTGGTTATTTATGTGTTTTAGTGATTTATTTTTAGTCATTACTTTTTGACCTAATATACATAACCTATTATATTCGTTATCTAGGTCTTTTTCATCTAATGATAAATTTTCATCACTAAAGTATTCGGTTTCGGAACGTACCTCACTTGATGTCTTAGCCATAAGATACTTCTCCTCTTTTGTGGTTTCTTTCTCGTCTTCTTCACTGTCACTCCATGCTCCTCCAATGAACGCATTTTGGTTTTGCTCCTTTGACATCATAGGACATCTTCCAATGAGATGATTTGGATCACCGCATTTGAAGCACTTCCTCTCGCTCTTGCTACCTTTGTCGTCTTTGTTTCTTTGGAGTGTTTTCCATTCGTCATGTGGTTGTCTAACGAATCTTCCTCGTCTTTTGAAAAACTTCTTGAAGTCTCTTACGGCCATGGCATATTCTTCATCATCACTTTCGGAGGTTGAGCTATCCTCGTCACTTGATGCTTTCCTAGCTTTCAAACGCGATTGACTTGCTTTGCTCTTTCTTTCCTTTGACCATCTCGAATCTTTCTTGATTATTGCTTCGTAGACTTTCAAGTTGCCAATCAACTCGTCAAGTTGAAGAGTTGACAAGTTCTTCGATTCTTCAATCGCCGTAACTTTAGCTCGCCATTTTGGATGAAGAGCCCTAAGAAATTTCCTGACAAAATTCTTACTAGAAAAACTCTCATCAAGTGCCTTTAAACTTGTGATGATTGTGTTAAACCTAGCAAATGCATTATCAATTGATTCCTCTTCCGGAATCGTGAATTGTTCATATTGTTGAACAAGAAGATCTATTTTATTATCTTTGACTTGACTATTACCTTGGTGAGTTATTAGTAAAGAATTCCAAATTTCTTTTGCGGTTTCGCACATAAAGATTCTTTCGTATTCTTTACGTGGTAACGCATTATAAATAACCATTTTAGCCTCATTATTTTTAGAATGTTTTCTTTTTAAATCATCACTTTGTTTTTCAAAAGGTACAATTTCATCCTTTTTAGTTTCAAGATTATGTTGAATAGGTAAAAAATCACCATTAGTAATAACATGCCAAAGATCTAGATCTTTTGATTTCACATAAGTTTCGAATCGATTTTTTCAATATAAAAATCCATCACTTTCAAATAGTGGTGGTCTTTGCATAGATTGCCCTTCTAAATATTTTTTAGATTCCATAGATCGTTTCAAGTTTTAAAATACAGTTTATTTTAAAAATCTTGTTTGACGTGGCTCTTGATACCAATTGTGGAAAACTAGAAGGGGGGTTGAATAGTTTTACGTCCTTTTTAATTTATGAAAACTTTTGTTTACTTTTTAAAAACTTCGATTCTATCTTATATGAATTCAACTCTTGATCAATATGAACATATATAAACAAATATAAATAAGTAATGCAAGTAAGGTAAATATAATGAAATGAAAGAGAGAGATAGAAAGATCAAACCACAACACGGAGATTTATAGTGGTTCAGCTACAAGGACACCTTCCTTGCCCTACTCCACTCCTCGAGTCACCTACTCGAGAGTTTTCTTCACTATGTCAACAAACTCCCTTATGGCGGAGAAACCTTACACAACTTTAGATTACACCGGCTTAACGACACAAAGCTAGATGTCGAGTTCTAATCGTAGCTAGAACCAATCTCACAACTTATACACAACTTCTACACGACTTAATCACGACTTCTTCACAACGGCTTCACGACTTCTTCAAGACTTCTTCACGACTTCTTCACGACTACTTATCCACAACTACTTCACAACTACTTCTACACTACTTCTTTACAACACAACTAGTTACTTACACTAGGATCTACTTATCACAACTATACAACACTTTACACAACAACACAATTGAATGAGGTAAGTAATAACACTTCTTCACTAGTTGAAGTAGAGTTCTTCTTTTGCACTTTTGGTGTTGGAAGCTTGGATCACTTAGAAACCAATGCTTAAGAAAATATGGTCAAAGGATTTACAATGTTTAGAAAGGTTTTAAAACTGAAAGTTTTAGTGTGCAAAAGGTAAGTAAAAATCCAGGAGAAGGCTGGTATTTATAGGAGAAAAACTGGACAGCTGGAGACCTACTGGAGCGTGGCCGGCCCCCTTAAATATGGGGGCGGTCCCCTTAATTTTAAGGGGGCCGCCTAGTAAAATTAAGGGGGCCGCCCAAGGTGTCCGTTGCCCAGATTTGTCCTTTTGTGGGGAAGGATTTTCTGGAACATTTTAACTGATTTTGGTTAAAAATTTGAATTCATATTTTTATCAAAGATTAAACATTTTTATTTAATACCAAAAATGTTTTTCAAAAATATATAAAATGTTTTTGATGTTTTATAAAAAATCTAGTTATTAAGAAAATGTTCCTTTGATCATATAATGCATTAAGCATTAGTTCATTCATACCTTAAGTGATTTGAATTGTAGAAATAGATATTTACAACTAAATACTTGCTTACGTCATAATTTTCTGATTAATGATTTTACATTTTGTGATTATCAAAAAGTAGAGATATCGAAAAATATTAATAACGTGTTTAGGCATTATTTATATCAACACTTATCTTGATAGTTACTTGGCACCCTGCGTTTTCTGAATATGATTCCTGATCGAACCACCAAATTTTCCACCGGAGCCTGAAGTAGGATTTGACATGTTACCGAGAGATTGTCTAGTCACCGAGCGAGGGTGTCTTCCAGATGTGTCCGGGATCATACCAGTTGGTTTGAACAACCGGGAAGAGCAGCAACCGAAGACCGGGAAGTAAGTTTGCTTAAGTGTATCTTCTGGGCGTGTTTTAGTTTCGTTCGCGATAACGAAGGATGGTGACTGGAGTTGTGTATTGATTACAGGAAGCTGAACCGTATTACTGTTAGGAGCCAATATTCCTCCACCCTGAAACGACAATGTGTTTGTGTAATTTCAGAGTGCGAAGTTTCCTTCTGATAAAATTGATTTTATTCTTGGAATCGCCTTCCGTATTCGTAAACGACTACTATGACGGTTAGTGACGCTAATAGTATTAGCTAAAGCTCTGACTGTTTTGCGAATTTGATAAATGATGTTTTCTCGTGAGTACTTGGGCGAATGGTCATTGTATGACTTAATAGTACGTTCGGGGACGAGGAAGAGCATGAAAATCATCTTTGCACTTTGTTAGGAAATTCGTCGATCATTGTGCATTCTGAGAGATTGATATTTGTTGAGACAACTATGTTCTTAATTGAGGATATCTCTTTAAATCCCGCAAGTTTTGAAAACTATCACCAAGTGGTCAAGACCGATAATAGAATGGAGAATTGAAACCTTTTGAGCTTTGCAGAAGAATTCTGGATGATGCTTACAATTTGTGATACCATTGAGAAATTTCGTGAACCGAGAGAAACAACTTAGTTGATTGAGAATGGAATTTTGGAAAACCTGAAATAGAAAGTAGTTTCCATACCTTCGGGCGGAACGAATTTTGGGGCATTCCAGAAAGAGACTCGGTTTTACTCCCTTACAGCACAGAAGGTTTTGCGTATGCATCAAGACAACTAGAAGCGCATCAGAAGAATTACTTCATTGTCTGACCTGGAGTTGACAACAACGGTGGCTACCCTGAAGAGTGAAGACATTCTTTACAAGGCAGAAGTGTTGGCGATGCAGAAGAAGAAATTCTAGTCGAGATGGCGAACCTAGTGCTGATGAAGACATGCAGTCTCACTTCCCTATTCATCTTGGTTGTACTAAGATGAATTGAGAGCGGAAGTAGACTGGATGATGAAGAGATTTAAAGATCGTTCCAGAAATCCACGTTACTCCATCACATTCCAAGAAGAACTGCAGGAGGCTTGATGAACCAGACAAAAGTACACGATTTTGTTTCACTTCTAGATTTATGGACAAACGAAGACAGATTAACCAGACTTGAAGAGATTGGATGTGTTGAATGAACGGATTTTTGAAACAGACCCTGTATGTTTGGGAAAAATTTGATTCTATGAAGGCCGAAGTTGTCGAAGACTAATTTTCATTTCCGTTGACCCTCTTAAGTTTCGTTATAAGATCCTCTAATGATTCAAGTTCCCTGGAAGCATTTCATTTCCGTGTTTATTTTTCGTATGATCGGTGATGGCTTTGTTTTGAGAGATTTTGGCGAATTGTGGAAGATATGATGCTTGTGACGGCGTACCTTACTTTTGCTAGGCAATCTGGGATTTTGATACTCTTGAGAATAGTTTTGTTTTCCCTCTTGACTATGACATTTGATTTTGTTGATTTTGGGAATGTAGAAGTACTAGGTGGATTAAGATAGGTGGTTTTGCTCACGACTTGAGATAAAGTATGACCATCATGGGGGCATATTTATATGATGCCAGTATTATGACGTCTGGCCAACGTGATAATACTTACATCATATAAGGTGCACTTGTTGTGGGCATAGGATATCTTGGGGAGTACCTAAGAAGTTTAGAATTTGATCTCCGTTAGATTATCCGTGATTAGTGAGACTTTAGGTACATTCTACCTATGCGTATACCTTACTTTCGTTCATTAAATATCTGGATGAGTTTGGACTCTCGTTTTGCATTCTGTTGACCTCAGTTATATATCTTGAAAACTCTTTGTAGAGCTCTCTACTGTTGATACAGTCAATTTGATTTGAAATCTTGTTCGTATTCCATATGAGCTTCCTGAAGATTCACCTATCGTCCATTTTATGTTGCATGGACCTTTTGATCAGAAATCAACTTATTTTGTTTCCTTCTGAGAAATTTGAACCCACCTCGTTTTGATTTGAGTCATGAGGAACTATTTGGTCTGAAGATCTTTTTCGAAGAACCTCTTCGGGCGTGAGAATGTTTGTGATGATCTTTGCGACTTGGTACGACTTCGTTTAACTTTGCGATTTCAATTTTCGAGGACGAAAATTCCTTTTTAAGAGGGGAAGAGTTGTAAAACCCCAAAATTTAAACAATCCGAAAAGACTAAAATACCCTCCGAATTTGAACTTTTAAGAACTTATGAAAATATATAAGTGACTTCACTTGAACTTAACCTAAGTTACGAAACAAATCAAGTTAATATAAACTATGCATTATGTAAATAATATGTACAAATAAAATCTCTTCATCTTGAACCCATACTAGTCGATCCATTTGAGGTGTTTTATACACAAAACTTTCAGCCCAAAAGAATTAGAACAAGAAGATATAACTAAGATTTATGTAGCCCATTATGAATGTCCAATCACACCTTATTTGGCCCATCTAAAAGACACGGCATTCTTTTTTTTTGATATAACCGAACATCAAAAGAAACCAAAAACCCTAATTCACAAAAACTTCGGCTCCCTTCCTCTTGCTGCTGCTGCTGTCGACCTAAACACAACCAAAAGAAGTCATTGACCTTGTTCTTGTTCTAAGGTAATCTTGTTCTTGTCATAATTAATCCATTCGTGTTCTTGCAATAAACCCTAATCGAGCCATGTTATGTGTTTTCCTTTTTCTGCCAATCGAACCAAGGAAGGAAGGAGAAGGATTCATTCGTGTGGTGTCTTGTTCTTGATTCTTTGATCACGCTACGAGGGTATTGTGTATCATCCTTGTTTTTGCCTTGTCGAATTATATATAAAAGATGCACATGAAATCATAAGTTAATCATACAAAATCATGAAACCCTAAAAAGTATAAATCGAATTGAGTATGAATCTGATATCTAAATGATTATGGACATGTTTATGATATGTAATAATCAGTATAATGTGTTTTGGAACCATGTATGAAGACCTTGTATTGAGATATAAGCCCTAAAATAAGTTACACATAAAATCATGAATAACAGTGCTGTCCAGAAAAATTGTTCGACTTAAATCGCTTATATCTAATTGATGTGAACGTGTTTTTGGGTGTTTTCAGAGTCTAAAACTAAGTTCAATGAAATAGCTATCTGGGAAAATTAATCTTGTAATTTTTAGAGGCCTGAAAGGTTACTTTTTGATTTTTGGAAAATTAAGTGTCTAATCGAATTCGTATGTCTGGAAAATCCGTCCGTGTTTTTGAATTTTAATTTGCAAACCGTGTCGAATTAGAAAATGCCCTTTGAACTAAGTCATATTTCATATATCTAGTAATTTCTGGAATTTTTGTAGATTTTTGTGAGTTTTTATGAAGGGGTAACAAAGTACAAACTTTTTGGGTGTTTCATCAGATACGATTCAGGAACATGTTGTGGAAATTGATTTTTAATTCGTACCTATACTACTTAATAAAATCTGGAAAAATTATTTAAAATAGTTAAGACATTTAGGAACGTGTGTGAATTTTTGTAGATTTTATTTCGAAGTTCTAATGTGATTCATAAATTATTCAAAACAGGTCCAGTTCGTATATAAAATCTGTTAAAAGTGTAAAAGAGATTAAAAAGGTATTATGTGTTTAGTTCCAAACTAAAGGGTTTAAATGGTCATTCTTTTAAAACTAAAGGACTTAACTTGTGAAAACATGTAACTTGATAATATTTACATTTTACACCCTAATCTTACCATAATGACACTAAATCCCTAAACTTGTTACAATTGCATAATGAACCCTTAAACTTATGAAAACTACACTATGAACCCTAAACTTATGTGAATGACATTATGAACCTTAAGTTACTAAATATAGAAAGATACTAAATATGGAAGGTTACTGAAAATGGAAAGCCGACTAAAATGAGTAATCTGAATTAAATAAGTTATTAATAATAAGACGATCATGTATTCGTGTAGATTCGCCGAAGGTGGAGTTTGCTTCCGGTCTTTATGTTTCTAGTTGTGTTTTCACTTGCGGTCTAAGGTACAGATATTCTACCCTTTTTCAGTAAGGGTGTTTTCCCTCTCATGACTCATTGATCTTGATTCGTTTAAGATTCCCTAAGCCATTGCTACGTTCCCTTACACTTTGGTTCGTTTGTTTGATTCATTTTGACTTTGATGTTCGATATGACCCTTTTTCTTTGAGCCTCTATAATGATCCATTTGATATTCGTTCGTTACCTTGTGATATTAGTATTCGACTCATTTGATACTTCGAGGGTTCATTTGATTTTGGTAACTAGATGTGAAAACCTTTTTAATTATATCATGGAAATGTTTTGGGGAAAAACTATTTTTAAATGATGTTTATGAAATATGCGCTACCACTTTTAATTGGAATTTGGCTAAGCTGTTATGAAAACTACTTTTAAAGACTACTTTTGTGAAAACCGTTATTAAAGATCATTTTTATGAAAATCATTTGATAAAGATTACTTTAAATGAACCATTTGATTTTGAACCTCCGATGATGACTTAGACTATTTGAACCTTTGCTTTGATAATGGGACTTTGACCATGATTCGATGACTTAGACTATTTGAACATTTTCTATGATTTGGACCTTTTACCTTTGACCCTTCAGTTTGATACCCGAGCCAAGTTCGTTTCCTAGCCATGAAGGTAACATGGCCGTGTCATTGATGCACCAATAGCATGACTCCAGTGTGTTCGAGTGATGTTACACACCGTCCCCATTTTGATTATTATGTGTACACTACATTTATTATGGCCAGTATATTGTTCGGGGGGCGTATGGATGCATCCTAGGTTCGTGTTCGTATTAGTGGATTTAACATGATTTGATATTATATTATATTGTTCGGTGACTGATGCATGGGTGCAATCCACGTCTTTCACATATTGTTCGGGAGCTGATCACTCCAATTTGGTACATGAGGACACCCCTTATATTATCTGGTTACTTGAGAGGTATCCCCTCTAGATTGCTTACAGGATTACTATATTTGGTTTGTGTTCGGGCTCGTGGTGGATTACTGACTCTTTTCTTTTTTTACTTTGTACTCTTTGACTATACCTTTGTAAACCCAATGCACCAAACTATACATGTTCGTTTTCTTTTGCTTTCGTTTTCGTTTATATATATCTGTTCACTGGGCTTTTTAAGCTCAGCCGCATTTCTTTTCCTGCGGCAGGTTTTAGTTGGAAGCCGGGTATGAGTGAAGAGACTTTTGGACTTAGAAGACCTTGATAGATATTCTGAAGTAGAGACTAGTAGAAGGATTTGCATTCGCAGACTTAGTATTTAGCTTTTGTTTTCTTTGTAGCCTTGTATATTCAGTATTACTTTTGTAACCTTGTATTACTATTGAATGTATGCTTTGTTTTGATCTGATATGAAACCATTATTTTGACATCTTTACCCTTGTCGGGTTGGGGTGTTACAGTAAAAAATTGCTTTGGACCCCGTTTTATTTTGGTGGTTAGTATATATTATAATTTAGTGAAATTGGGTCGGTTGATGTTGACGTAATCCATGTAGTTGTTGAGGAATAATACCACCAACCAAGGTTTTTAAGATCGGGATCCTACCTAGGATCATTTTCGTCTTTGTAAGATTGTGATCGTAAGATCGGATCGTGATCATAAGATCCTACTATAATATCATTTTTTAATAGTCTTTGTGAGGCTATTCAAATCTACAAATTATTATATTATAAACACGAAATTATATGAATGTTTCATGAAAATATTGTCTTAAATTATGAATATAGAATGTTTAAAAAGAATCACATGTTGTTTTTTAAATTATATAAAAACATAAACCATAAATTTGTAGTTTTTTAGTTTGCGGTTCGAGATAAGTAAAATCGGTTCGGAGTAGATCTTAAGATCTTATGGTCAAGATCGAGATCATATAGGATCTGGATCGTTTTTGCTTTGTAGAATCATAAAATCTTAAGATCCTAAGATCAGGATCGGGATCTTAACAATTATGGCACCAGCTAATTTATGATATTAATAGCAATATATTGTTGTTCAATATTTATGATACAACCAACTAATTTATGATATTAATAGCAATATATTGTTGTTCAATATTTATGATACACTCAGGGACGGACCTACATTAGTGCTAGGTGCCACACTTGATTTTTGGGCACGAAATGCAAATTTTTTTCGAAAACTATCGTTTAGCGGTATGTGCAACCCCCGACATTTATTTATTTATTTATATTTTACTTTAATTTTTTATGGGCTAACTCAACAGTTCTTTTGTGCACAAATTTTTTTTTGCAACATCCTCTCGGAAATTCTAGGTCCTTCCCTAGACACTATCTATGTGGTGCCACTTAATTGTTCAAATATATATAGTCTAATTTCTGTAGCATTGATTAATGCAATTTTGACGACTGACGACAATGTTCATATATTGTTTCATGAACATCATTTATTATTAATGCAATAAGATTATTTTGTTACATATACGAGTATAAAGGTTAATATGGTTAACCATATACTACAAAAAATTGCAATTATTTTTCTTTCCATTAACGTGAAACCAATACAGTTGTGTTTCTATTTGGATCAAAATAATAAATGGCATAGTTAAAGCCAACACATGCCCCGAACACTAATTTAATTAGATCATTCATGGACCTTTGAATAGCCTGATTTATCAGTTCATCACCTTGTGATCGTTAATGCAACTTCCCAATAAGAGGCGGACGTACTTGAGTCAGAATATTCGTGTGCATATCTTATATTCGTCATCGCTAATGTAAAAAGGAAATTTGTCTTTGAATATTTTAGAGTTTAGTGCTAAGTACACATTATTTTCAAATTTTATTAGAAAATGCAAATCCTGTGAAAAGTTCTTCCGTCTGTCACTGTTCCAAACTATGCATATTGAAATTAATACAAATATCATCTATGTTTTGAGTACGACGTACAATTAAATTCAAAATATTGACTATCGATCCAATCTCTTTATGTGTGGTGTACAAAAGTCGTTAACTTGCGATGAGCATTTAAGGATTGTCATTACAAAATTAAAGCAAATAATACAAAAGAATTAAATTAATTGTATTAACACATTGATGGTTGAACATTATGACTAATGCGGGACACAGTAATGCGGGACACAGTCGTGCATGACCCTGCCATATCAGCTTTCTTTCTTTGATGACCAGACACAATCAAATTGTCATAGTCGGTGACTAAATTAAAAAAAATAAAAATAAATAAAAAAAATAAAAAAAAAAAAAAAAAAAAGGTGTGTAAAATATCTAGATTTCGACCGATTTGAAGATTTTGGGCTTGCTCGACCCACTGTGACCGAATGGCCACATTGGTGATGACAGATGATGACCTTGCTCGACTGATGGTAATGACCTTCGACTGTGCATAGCTTAATGGGCTAGCTACATGGACATAGAAACTACATTGCATTTAATTGCATGCAAATACAGTTGCTTTTGAAGGATGTTCACGTGATCGACAAAATAAAACAATATGTGATTGCATTATTATTGTTTTTATAGAGCTTCGTTCAACTTTTATTGAGTCTTTTCGAGTCACATGCTCACATGTACATGTAAATACCATTCGAACATAGGTAAAGGTTGTTCTATTAATTTCATAAACTTTCGTATTTTTATTCCTAATAGTAGAGACTAGGAAAGACAACAAACAATGAAAACAAGCGGTCACGTATTGAATAAACTAGTGGTCAGGCTACACAAATGACTGTAGACCACGACGGACCAAAGCATTCTTCAATTTCGACAACTCATTAAACTATATACTCCTTCCATTTCAGATTTATTGTCTAAAATATAATGACTAATACTTAGGGATTATTTGTTAATTTTTTTTATTAAGTTATGTTTAATTAAGAGATTAGTTAATGCAACCACATAATGAGAAACAGTTGAGAGGAGAGGAGAGGAGAGGAAAGTAGTGAAAATGATGGAATTATTATTTCATAATGAAGTTAGTTACAAGATGAAATAAAGAAAAGACTATTTATACTAGATACAGCTTTGACTTTCTCTAACAAACTTTGACTAATTGACTTTTGTACATTGTAAACTACAAGCTAAAGTTACAAGTTATTACAGACTTTTAGCACATTGTGTCTACTCCTGTGTTGCTTGGATGTATACTTGAACTGTTTGAATGCTGCAACATTGTTGACTTTTGGTGATGAGCCATACCCTCCCCGCAAATTGGCAATGTGTATGGATCACATATGCCAAACTTGGATAAGCATTGGTAGTGAGGAGCCTTTGATAAACCCTTGGTTAGGACATCTGCCACTTGTTGTTAAGTGGGAATGTAAGTTGGACAGATTTGACCATTCTTGATTTTGTCCCTTACAAAGTGACAATCGATTTCAATATGTTTAGTTCTTGCATGTTGTAATGGGTTAGAAGCTAAGGCAATAGCTGAAGCATTATCACAATAAATAGGAGTAGGAGAAGAAATGCAGATTCCCAGGTCTTTAAAGAGACATTTGATCCATGAAATTTCACAAGTAACATCTGCCAATGCCCTGTACTCAACTTCAGTAGAACTCCTTGAGACCACTGTTTGCTTCTTTGGTGCCATGAGATAGGGTAAGAACCTAGAAAGATGCAATATCCAGACACTGATCTTCTTGAAAAAACTGCAGTTTGCCCAGTCACTATCAAAGAATGCTTTGAGGTTTAAATTGCAATCAGATGGGAAAAGAATTCCTTGTCCAGGGCAGGATTTTAGGTATCTTAGAACCTTGATCAGAGCTTTTAGATGAGGTGTCCTGGGTGCTTGGTTGAATTGACTGAGTGTTTGGGCAGCAAATGAGATATCAGGTCTGGTGATTGTAAGGTATAAGAGTTTACCCACTAGAGCCCTGTAATTTGTGGGATCTTCCAGTAGCTCACCATCTTCATGATTCAGTTTGATAAGAGGATCAAAAAGAGTGGAAGAGGGTTTCACATTCAGTAAGCCAACACTTTGCAATAATTCCAGGGTATACTTCCTTTGGGTCATGATCAAACCAGTGGAATTTCTAAGGAATTCAACACCAAGATAGTAATTAAGAGACCCTAAATCCTTTATACTGAATGCATGATGAAGCTGTTGCTTGATATGTTGAATGAGGGTGAGATTGTTGCCTGTTAGGATTATGTCATCCACATAGATCAACAAACATAAGAAGTTGTGATCTTTCTTAAAGGTAAAAAGGGAAGTGTCTCCATAACTTTGGATAAATCCTAGGTTTTGAAGAAAAGTGGTTAGCTTGATAAACCACTGTCTATTTGCTTGCTTAAGTCCATAAAGGGTTTTTTGGAGTTTGCAGACACTATTGGGTGGGTGAGGGGTGGAGTAACCTTGGGGTAGCTTCATATAAATTTCTTCTGTGAGATCTCCATGTAGAAAGGCATTGTTCACATCTAATTGAACAATGTGCCATTAACTGTGGACAGCTACTGCTAATAAGGCTCTAACTGTGACCATCTTTGCCACAGGAGCAAAGGTTTCATGAAAATCAATGCCCTCTTGTTGTGTGAATCCTTTGGCCACTAATCTTGCTTTGAACTTTTCTATGGAACCATCTGCCTTGCATTTTATCCTAAACACCCATTTACAATCAATGGCTACCTTCCCTGCTGGTAGTTCAGTGACAATCCAGGTACCATTTTCTTCAAGGGCTCTTAATTCAAAATTCATAGCTATTATCTACTTTGGGTCCTTTGCTGCTTGAGTATAGGACTGAGGTTCTATGATTTTGTTAATGGTGTTAATTAAGTGTCTGATGGATGGGGTTTTGATGTTGTTGTAATTTATGAAATTGGCATGATGGTGTTTTGAAGAGGTTAGTGACTTTGGTAAGTTGAGGTGATAATCTTGCAGTTTGGTAGGGAGTTTGCTAGTTCTGGTGGAGGTTCTTGGGGGGAGTGAAGATACTGATGGTTGTGTTGGGATGAGTGGAGGTGGTGTGTTGTGAGAAGATGAGATGTTATCTGTGTGGTTAGAATTTGAATCAGATGGTTGTTCTGTGTTTGGTTGTTGCTCTGTGTTTGTGTTTGAAGTTTGGGAAGAAGGTGATGAGGATTGATGGTGTTCTGTGTTTGAAGGTGGTGGTGATGGTGTTGTATCTGTGGAAAGATCATGTGTAGGTAGAGTTGGTGTAGGGGTAAAAGGTGTGTTTGGGACTGGTGTAGAATAATGTGGTGGTGGATCAGGTGAGAGTGTAGGTTGTGTTTGGGATTTGTTTGCTGGTGGTGAGTGAAATGGAAACTCATTCTCAAGGAAAGTTACATGTCTGGTTGTGAAAAGTTTGTGAGTGGTGAGATCATATAGAATGTAACCTTTTTGGGTTTGTGGATAACCAATGAAAACAGATGGAACTGCTCTAGCAGCAAATTTATCATTGAGGTGTTGGTGTGCAAAGGCTTTGCAGCCTATGATTCTTAAATGAGTGAGGTCTGGTGGTGTATCATAGAGGCATTCAAAGGGACTTTTGTATTGAATTGGTTTGGATGGAAGTCTATTAATGAGATATGTGGCTGTGAGTATAGAGTGACCCCAAAAATGAGGGGGGAAATTGGCTTGAAATTTTAAGGCTCTTGCTACCTCAAGTAGTTGTCTGTGTTTCCTTTCCACCCTAGCATTTTGTTGTGGTGTGTATGGACATGATGTTTGATGGATGATGCCATTTTGTTGGAAAAATGTTGAAAGTAATTGGTTTAAAAACTCAGAGCCATTGTCACTTCTGACTATTTTTATTATTTTGTTGAACTGATTGAGCACATATGAATGAAAACTTTTGATTTATGAAGTTGAGTGATCTTTGCTAGGAATCAAATAAGTCCAAATTGCTCTTGAAAAATCATCCACAATGGTTAAGAAGTATTTACGTTTATTGATGATGGGATGCCTATAAGGGCCCCAAATGTCAATATGTACAAGTTCAAAAGGAGAGGAAGCATGAGAATTGCTTTGTGAAAATGGTAATGCATGTTGTTTAGCTAATGGACAGATGTTACAATTTGAGAAATCATGAGTACAAAGGGTAGAAAGTGTTTTGATCTGTTTGATTGTAGAGTAGGATGGATGTCCTAGTCTTGAATGCCATAGACTTCCATTGCTGCTAGCAGTTAGAACTGTTGACTTTGGTGGTTTGGCTTGGTCAGGGTAGATTATGTAGAGTCCTTCACAAAGGTTGTCATGTGCAATCCTCTTGTTGAGACCCTGAAAATGACAAGATAATGATGTAAAGATGGTTGTGATAGGCATTTGTTGTTTCAGTTTGCTTACAGATAACAAGTTGTAAGCAAATGATGGTATGTAAAACACATTTGTGAGGGTTATGTCTTGGTTGATTTTGACCTTTCCACAGGTTGTGACTGCTACAGTTTGACCATTAGGTAAAGTAATGTGAATGGGTGGATAACATGTGTAGGTATCATGCATTATGGTTAAAGTGATGCATATGTGGTCAGTTGCCCCACTGTCTACTACCCAAGCAGCTTTGAACTTAAGCATAATAGAAGCAATAAATTTGAATCTTCTAATAGTGTGGGAATTAACAATACCAGTTGGTGGGTTGCTCTGACATTGTTGCATCATCATCATTACTTGATTCAGCTGGTTCTGAAGCTGGTCCATCTTTACAAAAAACTGCATCATTCCCATTGTTTGAGTCTATTGGTGTTGTGGTTGAAGATGTGGGATCCTGGTTGAGTACTGAGTTGACAGCTTTGTTTCCCTTGGTGTCTATTACATTCCTAAACACAGGTGGCTTGTATTTCCCATGCAGGGGATGACCAACTGGGTAGCCCTTCAACCTATAACACTCCTCACTATTGTGGCCTTCTTTGCCACAATGAGTGCAATAAACATGAGTTTTGAAGGTACTTCTCCTACCAGGGGTCTGTTGTGGTCTATTAGTATTGTACCTTGGGGTGTTTGGACCGGTGTATCTGTTTGCCTGAGTTGTGTTTGAGTGTGCAGGGAGGGATGCAGAACCTAAAGGTTTGGGTAAAATGCCTTCCCTCTGTTTCTCCTCCTGCCTAATCATACTATAGGCTTTTGAAACAGTAGGTAAGGGCTGTAAGAGTAGGATTTGACCTCTTAGATTTGAGTAACATTCATCTAAGCCCATAAGAAATTGAATCAACCTTTTCCTTTGTTCCCTATCACCATTATTTCTTCCATTTTCACAAGTACAGGTGCAATGACACAGATATGGTGATTCCAGTGCATCATGTTCATCCCAAAGGCCCTTGAGCTTATGATAATACACTTCTATAGAGCAATTTTGTTGTTTCAACTGGACTATGTCATTCACTAACTGATAAATCTTATGGCCATCTAATTGGGCATAATGTTCATACAGTTCAGACCATAAGGCGCATGCAGAGTTTATGAAATTGAGATTGTTACTTATCTGATCTGAAATCGTATTGAGAATCCAATAAATGACCATATCATTCGTTCTTTCCCATATAGCCCTAGTTTCTGACTCTACATTTGGTTCCACAAATTCACCAGTCACAATCTTCAACTTATTTTTGGCATTTAATGCTATCATCATACTTCTTTTCTAGGAACTGTAGTTGTCAGACCCTGTGAGTTTTTTTGAAATCAAGATTAGGCATGGATGATCGTTGGGATAAAGATAGAGATGATGATTTGGGGAATTAATGTCATCGGTTGAGTTAATTGAATTGATTGGGGGATCTTGATTAATGGTTGATGTAGTCATTTTGTGATTTGGTTCTTGATTTTGATTGAATTTTGATCGGAATTAATGGTTGATTGATGGTTGAAGTTTGTTACACACGACGGAGTTAGTTACAGACCGGCGGTGTTAGTTACAGGCCACCAGAGGTGGTGGCTCTGAAACCATAATGAGAAACAGTTGAGAGGAGAGGAAAGGAGGAAAAATGATGGAATTATTATTTCATAATGAAGTTAGTTACAAGATGAAATAAAGAAAAGACTATTTATACTAGATACAACTTTGACATTCTCTAACAAACTTTGACTAATTGACTTTTGTACATTGTAAACTACAAGCTAAAGTTACAAGCTATTACAGACTTTTAGCACATTGTGTCTACTCCTTTGTTGCTTGGATGTATACTTGAACTGTTTGAATGCTGCAACATTGTTGACTTTTGGTGATGAGCCATTAACACCCTCAGTTTTATTACTTAATATTTTCAGTCATCTTTCTCTATTAAGTTACAAACAAATAGTTTTCATATGACTTAACGAATTCATTTTTTTCCATATTAAGTCAATTAAGTCGAATTCAAACATCACCTTACTTTTAACAAAATAACAGTTAATTTTCACAATCATTTAATACTTCCGTTAAATTTGTAATAATAATTTAAGCTTGAGTAATCTGATAAACTAAACTTGTTATCTATATCCAATAATAAACTATATTGCTAAAATAAATCAAAAAGAAAAAAATATGAACACTAAAAGTGAAAGTGAATTGAAAGAGTATAATTTTAATGGATCGGCTAACAATAACCATATGAATTTTGTTTAAGCATTTCTTAATTAATAATGTTTCAAAATAAAACTCATCATTTTTATGAATACGTGATTTCTTTTTTCTTTGGGTTACCGGGATTTCCAACGAATACGTGATTTCAACAAATATAGTTAAGGTAAGTGAGTTTAATTAAGATATGTATTAATATCAAATGATTTCATATTTAAATATGTTTTAAAATAAGTTAAGCTTAAACAAAATCCAGAGGGTTGTTGTTATCAAATCCAAGTTTCAAAACTAATTTATCCACATGACCGAACTTAATACACCTTAATTAGAAAGTAAATAGCACATGGTCTATTACCCAAAATACGTTATGAAAAGTTGAAAACCATAAACTTTAAAAACCGGGTGAGAGGTATGAGCATTTGATATGTATGTACCGAAGGTTTTATTGCCTCATTTTACATGATCGTTTGATATGTGCAAAATATAGGTATAATGACTTTTGAAAATTTGAACATTGATGGATCAAGATTCAGCGTAAGCTAACTATCATAGTTAAGTTAATTTCACCAATGAAGATTTGTGCAAAATGGGGTTATGGGCTGACGGGAGTCTTGAAGATAGATTAGTTTGTTCCATGTTTCTCGTTTGGTTTCTAATCTTACATTTAACATGAAGAAACTCTAAAGATCAGAAGTGTGTGCTTTGGCGTCATGATGGAGGACACAATCAAGCACACATATAAGTCCTTGCATTACTCATTCTAGTGTTGAACTAATATCTAACACTTTTTAGTGGAAACTTTGTTTAATTTAATAATCATGACTAGTTCATAAATATTAATCAAGTAATCATATTACATATGCGGAAGCGTAGGATCTAATTTTAACATATAAAGAATTAACCGAAAAATAAAGAAAAGTACATTTTGATTCTAGCAAGAACAAGAATCAAACTTCAATCTTCTTCTTTAAATAACAAGAAAGGATTAACGAGATACCCCTTACCTTTTTGTATCCCAATCCAAGAATATCAACTATAATGAGTTGATACCACAATCTTGTATACACGTACTATAACCGAATTAATAAGATTGCTAGATCTTTAAAACACAAATAAACCAAACAAATTTTGTTTATGAAAAACTTGGATCGACCCTATAAGGGTTTTAATGGGTCGACTAAAACAAAAGAAGAATAGAAACAAGATCTAGGGTTATAGCAAGAGTGCAAGAGTGAAGAATGAATAACCCTAGGTCTTGTATTTAAAGACTTAGAAATATTGGAGAACAAGTTGGCCAAGGAATGGGTTTCCTAAGCCCATTGTCGACCAGCCATAGGGATCCCTAACGATTCCGGAACCTTCTTGATCCTCTAATTTCATCTATAGTCATTCTCTTATTCCCTAACGGTCGTTAGTCAATTCCCGTTAATTACTTAACGTCCGTTAGTCGTTATTTATGTGTTTCAACAATTAAATACATAACGGTTTATATATTAATTGTTATACATTAATTCCTCATACGTAATGTGTGCAATCACGTGGTCCCGAGTTCGATTCTAGACATACACACATTAATATTTGTCCATTAAAACTAACAGCTCCCACTTAGACATCTATTAATAGTGTAATGACATTGGTTAGCGTCTAGCAACACGCCAATGCCCCTAGTACAACTCGGGTGATGGTCTCCTGGAAAAACCATTCGATGATTCATCAGCATACTTATCCTTTTGTTTCTAATACTACGTTAATAAAGATATGGATCTTAGTCATTTTTTATTAACCATTCTGTTTCTCGTTGTTTCTGATTAAGCAAGATTACCAAATCGTCTGAACGTATTCCAGATAGATCTTGGGCGTGGCCACGCAAACATCTTGTCAACCATACGAGGGGCCCAGCAGTATTAAACTTCAAAACAAATTTGAAGTAACAAATTCTTTCTTGACTACGAGCATAACCCATGAACTTTGTAACACTCCTGAAAACAATCCTTATAGCTACTAGTAACGTATAGCAGTAAATTGCATCACAGAAATGCACTACATCCATGACAGTTATCTGGTATCTCAAGTCTGAGGATAATTATATTCATGATTTACTTGATGACAAGATCCATAAAGTAATTGTAGGGTATTCACAATGCATGAATCACTATCTTGAGGCTTGTTTGGATCGAATAGAAGATGTTTTAGAGAGAGAAATGGGAGCCTTTTAGTGAGAGAAAGTAACTAGTGATATATTAGATTGAAAAGGTCCAACCCTTCCCTTGTGTGGGAAGGGGTATATATACTACTACATATTATGTCCCTAGTGGACTGTGGAGCGAGCTGACAGAGGGTAAAGACCCGACCCACTCCACAATAGTAATTAATAACTAAGCTACTAATAATATTACTGATAATCTAATGAGCTATGATGATCTAATAAGTACTCGGGGTGACCGAGTCTTCTGCTGAATATTCATATTCCTAACAATCTCCCCCTAAGGGAGGTCACCCCAGAAGTAAAGTTCTGAAATTCAGCACTTCTTCCTTGGATCTTGACATCATAGCTCGTACTCATTGAATCTTCAATGTCATAGATTGCTGTGCAAACATCAGTGATCTGAAGATGACTTCTCTTTTGTCTTGGATGAATTTTGAATAATCTCTGAACGTATCATCCCACTTGAGTCTCCAAGTCATCTTTCTGTAGTAATACTCCATGTGATGAAATATACTTAGAGCCGACATGCTCACACGATATGGGGTCATGATCTTCAGCATCAGAGTTAGCAGAAGCTGTGTTGAAGGTTTTTTAGGTCGATCATGACTTCTTTGATGATGATGTGGTGTGAACATGTGGTGATGGATTGGCATCTTTTCTGCAACCAGCTACAACAGCAACCAGCTACAGCTTTCCACAGCTACAATCGCCAGAAGTTCCTGCATACGACAATTAGCAATAATTCGACCGGTACTTACAAGTTTGGACTTCGAGACAGTCAACAGCATAGTGTGAAGACTCTCTCTAATCCTTACTAAGACCGTTCCTAATCGAAAACCCACAGAGGGCTTTTTAAGATTTTACCGTAGTAAATCAACGATTAGGTGAGTCGCTGGAGATCACTCCACGACTGTAGACCGGTTGAAACCGCCGCGACCACTAAGCGTAATCCACGAGGAATTACCGAAGTGACCTGCTTTCAGGGCTGCTTGATGTTGACCCTGGCAGGAATTTCCATTCAATCATTGAGAATTACATAAGTAAATTCCCTCATAAATGTTCTGGCAGATTGCTAAGATCTGCGTAGGACTCATGAGATTACAACTGGTGTCCTTAATGTTGAACAACCAGTGTAGAAATAATTCGTGTCCCTATGAGATCTTATTATGTATCTCGGGGCTCTAGACTCGATAGTGCGTTTTGATTTAGTGAGCGGAGGCTGGAGAGAACTGCCACCTATTCAATATCATCTAACTCGGAGTGAGAGAGACGATAGGAATGTATTAAACTCCGTGACAATTGAAACAAGAATCCTTTGAGGGACCTTGAGTGGCTAGGGAGGGTTGTGCAGCGTATCACTGGGTCCATGATACTTTGTCTTCAATGCCAGCAATCAACTAAGTGATTCTGACAGCATATGTATTGACCCGGTTTCTGCCTAAGTTGTAAGGAGGGCTATTTCTTTTCACCCTTTCTCTTTACAATTCTTTTTCATTCTTCAACCCCTTCAGTGCTTACCGAGACTTCAAAACTAACACCTTGTTGGGTTTGTTCCAGTGTTAGCTCCATCTCAGTCGGCACTATTCCCTTATGCACATTTCTCCTTTTTAATCATACCTAAGGACTTCTACACTAACTAGTGGATTGTCCCTGGGTAGATCCCTCCGGCTCTGGCGGGATCGTGGGAACTTGAGCCTAACCTAACCATCCTTATAACTCCATGCATTAATTAAAATGGTCGGTCTTTGGTATTCATCCACAATTTCCAAACCAAATCTTTGAAAAATCTCTCAAAGTGTTCATGATTCTGAAACACATTTTTGCAAACACTTGAGAGTTTTATATTTTTCAAATGCTCCCCCTCAACATGTGCTCGAGTGATAGTTTTATAAATTTGCACATGTTAGGTAGAGCTTGCACTTTTTGAATTGATCCACTTTCAGTGAACATGACCGATTCGAGACACGCTTACATCACTGGTTAGACCAGCTTGAAATTATTACCCGTCCTGGTCAAGTCCATAGAAAGTTTCTCGAAACAGTACACTCTACTCAGATACATCTTTTTCGAGACACGCTTACATCACTGGTTAAACCAGCTTGAAATTATTACCCGGCCAAGACGTATCCTTTCGATTGATGACAATTCAAGTTTCGTCAATTCTTTTGTTAATTCTGAGTCACAGCCACATGCGATGCCAAATCCTTTGTTTTGTAAAACCATTTGCTCCCCCTCAATATATGTATTGATATAAGAAAGATTTTCGTACATATGGAGGAGCTTGCATTTATGACCAAAACATTTTGCTCCCCCTCAATATGTGCCTTGATATGCAAAATGGTTTAGCACATACGGGAGAGCTTACATTAATTGCCAAATCATCACATTTTATCAGAATTTCCTATTTAAATCACATTCTCTCCCCCGATCAAAAATTTCAAACCATTTGAGATTTGTGATCCCAATTGATTTAAATACGTTTAGAAAAATTCGGGAGAAAATGTGGTCAGGTTTAAATGTATTCTGATTTAGGAGCATACGATGCTCCCCCTGAAACAACGAGAGAGTGTCACTGCTGATGTTGCACAAATTTGGTAAGGTGTCGGAAATTTGAACAAATATGCTCCCCCTCAATTAATGACCCGTTTTCCATTAAAAGAGCTGTAGTCATTCAATTGAGCGACGGACATTTGTGAAAATTTAGTTCATTTTACCACCTTGTGTAACATCAAGACTCTCTTGAGGGATCTAACAAGATAGAGAATCTTGATGAAAAGAAGACTTCTCTTCTTATATACGAAGTGATGCACTGAAACGTACATCAAGTCGGGAGAACATGGATATAAAGTAATCCATGCCCAGGTGAACATCACCCGGTTGGAGGAACAGCTGTCTTTTTGGCGACATGCTTTCCTCATTGTACAGTGCGGGTTGCAGTATGAAGTAACTGCAAGCCATTAAGACATGTTTTAACTGATTAGTATAACTTCTGCTCGAGCTTCATTTAAGAATCCGTGCCATTGTTGAATGACATTTCTAGATACGTAAATGTTATCGATAAACAGAAGACATGCCTAGGTAGAACTATTTTTGGTATTTTCTGATTTTTCGATTTTTATGGTTTTTATAGGTTTTATATTTTTGTATTTTTCTTTTTGATTTAAGATATATACAACTATGTACAAGGATATAAGAAGACAATCCTTTACTCCTCCTTTTCTTCCTGAAGACACTTGAGGGTTTCAGGAGTCATGCTTTTCATGCCAAGGCGTGGGAGAATAAACTGAAACCTTTCTCTTGGGAGGGCCTTGGTGAAGATGTCAGCTAACTGAAACTCTGTCCTCACGAAGTATAGCTCCACAATTCCTTTTTCCACCTGTTCCCTGATGAAGTGATGCCTGATGTCGATGTGTTTTGACCTGGAGTGCTGAACATTGTTACAACAAAGAGCAATGGCGCTTTTGTTGTCACAATATAGGGGAATTTTGTTGTATGAGAATCCATAGTCCGAAAGCTGTGATCGCATCCAAAGGATTTGTGCACAGCAAGCAGACATAGCAATGTACTCAGCTTCAGTAGATGATATGGAAGTACTCATCTGCTTCTTAGAAGACCAACTAACCAACTTTTCCCCTAAAAATTGAGCTCCTCCTGAAGTACTTCGACGTGTGTCTTGACATCCCGCATGATCAGCATCTGCGTATGCCGTTAACTCCATTGCAGTGTCCTTAGGATACCAGAGACCCATATGAACCGTGCCTTGAAGATATCGGAAGATCCTTTTCACTGCTTCAACATGCTTCTTGGTTGGTCTGGATTGATACCAAGCACACATACACACAGCAAACAGAAGATCTGGTCTGCTAGCCGTGATGTACATCAAAGATCCAATCATGCTTCGATACTATGTGATATCAACTGGAATCCCTGAAGAATCTTCATCCAGCTTCGTTCTATCAACCATGGGAGTGTCAACAGGTTCACTTGAGTGGAATCCAAACTTTTTCAGGATCTCGTTGGCGTATTTAGATTGATTGATGAATATGCCTCCGGGACTTTGAGAAACTTGTAGTCCTAAGAAGAATGACATTTGTCCCATCATGGACATTTGGAATTTGGAATTCATCTCCTTTGAGAAACTATCACATTCACCAGGATCTGTTGAAGCAAAGATGATATCATCTACATATATCTGAACTAGCAATAGATGGTTTCTTGATTTCCTGGTGAATAGTGTAGGATCAACAACACCCTTGGAGAATCTGTTTGCTAGGAGGAACTTGGACAATGTATCGTACCATGCCCTTGGCGCCTGTTTTAGCCCATAAAGAGCCTTCTTCAAGCGGTAAACATGAGTAGGGTGTTCAGCATCCACGAATCCTTCAGGTTGACTCACGTAAACTTCTTCCTTTAAGTCACCATTCAAGAATGCCGTTTTGACATCCATCTGGTAGACTATCATATTACGACTAGCCGCATTAGCTAGGAAGATTCTTATAGCTTCAATTCTAGCAACCGGAGCAAACGATTCTTCAAAATCAATGCCCTCTTCTTGTCTAAACCCTTTAGCAACTAGCCGTGCCTTGTTCTTTAAGACATCACCATACTCGTCAAGCTTCACTTTGAAGATCCACTTTAAAGCAATGATCATTGCACGCTCAGGAGGAGGCACTAATTCCCATACTTCAAGTCGATCAAATTCATGGATTTCATCCTGCATAGCTTGGAACCAGCAATCTTTAGTCATTGCTTCTTTGGCATCTTTTGGTTCAACTTTAGACAGTACGGAATTGAAGAAGCACCATAGTGCATCAGTGGCTAGTTGATTACGAGTGGATACTGGACGTGAGGGATTGCCTATGATGTTGTCGATTGGATGATCACTGGTCCATTTCCTGAGATGGTCGTGAGGTTGATGGTTGTGAACAGACGAAGCAGTGCTGTGATCTTCAAGTAAGGATGTGTCTGATGAATGTTCAGGAGCAAAGATGTTTTCAAAAGGAGCTTCTTCAACATGAGCAAAAGGATTAACTTCCAAAGAGTTATTATCTGAAGATTCTTGCATGACTGGAGAAGTTTGAGCGTTTGATGACGAAGGCGATTGACTGGCAGCAGGAGCATTGTGACTGACTGATACTGAAGCTGCAGGTCCTTCTGAATCTTGTGGGACTTGAACCTCATCCATAGGAATTACAGCTGATTCACTCGGAATGGTTCCATTTGTTGGCTCAAAGTATTCATCAAACATGGGATCGAATAACTTCTTCAACTCCTCACATGTAGGTGGCACATAAGAATCTGCAGGCGTGGAATTCTGTACAAGTCCTGAACTAATGGGTCCAGGAGACAAAAGGTGAAGATCGGGTCCAGAACTGATTTGTCCTGAAACAGGTAGCTCACTCAGCTCATCGAACGTAACATGAATGGTTTCCATGATTTTACGGGTCCTTTTATTGTAGATTCGATACCCTTTACTGTCTGGTGCGTATCCAACGAAAATACCTATATCTGCTTTAGCTCTTAATTTTCCCAGGTCTTGACTATCGTTAGTTGGATAGCAAAGAGCACCAAACACACGCAGAAAGGAAAGATCTGGTTTCTTGTTATGAATTAACTCGAAGGGAGTATTCTCATGAACCGGATGAATTAGGGATCGGTTTTGAGTGTAACATGCTGTTGCTATAGCTTCTGCCCAGAGAAACATCGGTGTCTTTGAAAATATAAGCATGGTTCTTGCAGCCTCCACCAGAGTACGGTTCCTTCGTTCAACCACCCCGTTCTGTTGAGGCGTGCGAGGGATACTTTTCTGATGCGTGATGCCAATACTTTCATAGAAATTACGGAGTTGTTGGTTAACAAACTCAGTACCATTATCTGTGCGAATGATTCTGACAGTTTTATCTAGCCTTACTTGCAGCTGTTTTATCAGTTTAATGATAACCTCTGGAGTTTCGTCCTTGGTTCTCAAAAACTTTACCCATGTGAACCGAGAATAATCATCTACTATCACCAGAACATACTTCTTTCCATTTATGGTTTGTATTCTCATTGGACCGCACAAGTCCATGTGGAGGGTGTGAAGAACTTCCAAGTTGGTGTTGACGGTTTTAGGCTTGTGGGTTTGTTTCTTGCTTTTACCCAGTTGACATGCAGAGCAGAGATGATCTTTCTCATATTTCAGTCTGGGCATCCCTCTAACAAGATCTTTACGGGAAAGATTATTTATGGTACCGAAGTTCAAGTGGTTCAAACGACGATGCCACAGCCATGATTTTGTTTTAGAGGCTTTAGAAAGCAAGCATATTGGAGATGACTTCAACATTTCTTCAATTGAGATGGTGTATAAATTGGTGCCCCGACTGCCCTTGAGGAGATCTAAACCATCCAATTCTCTGACGAAACATGTATGCTTTCTGAAAGCCACTTCCAGATCTGAATCACAAAATTGACCCACAGAAAACAAATTGTGTCCTAGTCCTTCCACATAATATACCCTTGAGATTACACTATTACCAAACACATAATCTCCATAACCCATAATAGCACCAAAGTGGTCGTTCCCAAATCTAACTGTCCCGATAAACTTTTTCACGAAGTTCTTGAGCCGTGAGCGATCTCCAGTCATATGTTTTGAGCAGCCTGAGTCCAAATACCACAGGACGATTTGTACGACCTGCATTTGAAACCAGACAACAATGGATGACTGAAAAATGTGGATCCCCAAGTGCAATTGGGGTCCATTTGGTCAGCACACACATATTCAGGAACCACAGATTTCACAGATGCTACTATCTTTACTGTGGAGACAGAACTTGAGACAGGACAAGACCTAGATGGAAGGCATTGTGATTCTAAAGGCAATATTCTACCAGTTGGTCTCCATTCCTTATTCTTCACAATTTTATGCATATTCATTTTAGGTAATGGTCTCTGTTTTCCTAAATTGAATTTCCTTCCAGTGGGTCTCCATTCCTTAACGTTAACAATTTTATGCTTATTCATTTTAGGTAACGTGCACTGTTTTCCTAAATTGAATTTCCTTCCAGTGGGTCTCCATTGATAGCCTATGCTAGCAAATGTTTTTCCTGTTGCTTTCCAAACCTTTTTGCATGCTTCAGATATCCTACCATTCTTAACATGGGATGATGCAGAAGACATCAGGAAAGACACAACACATTCATCATGATTAGCAGAAATTAAACAATTGTCGCAAGTTTTACAGATAGCATTAGAATTCGAATTAATTACAGTACTTTTGATACTAGAATCAACACGATTCATCCTACTCATTGTAAACTTATTGTTCCTAGGTTGGGCTTCTACATTCTTCAAGTGATCATTCTTAGCTGGCGCAGTCATATCCTTTCTTTCATTTCCTCTAGACCTTGACCCGCTAGCTTGGGTGTCACTTTTTACTCCTGTAGAAGCATCGAAGGTAACATTAGTTTGTTTTTCTGTCACATGCCTTCCTGATAATGATGTGTTGGGTTCTGATGTTTTGGATGGTAGGTCAACGGCTACATGCTTGTTCACAACATTGGATGATGATGCAACAGATCTATCTCTATGGCCTCTAAACTTAGGAATTGAGCCTATGGCATATTCTAAGTTTTCCTGAATCCTTTTCGTGAGTTTGCATGCATAGACAACTGCTTGATCAAGTGGCTTATCATTCCTATCCTCTTCAACTACCTCACGAAGTGTGTCAAGACCTTCTCTAAGATGATCTAGATATGTTTGATGGGCAAGGTTGTTATTTCTAAGCTTAAACGGAATACGCCCAACATCAACATCATACTTTTTACAATCAGTAGCCTTTGGTGTATCACAATTACAAGTGGTGCATGGCATTTTACCTTTCACCCGAGCCTTAAGATTCTCAATTTCATTTGTCAAAGAGGTTATTTGATCATTATGATTGCTTCTTGTAACTTTAATAGAATCATATAACTCTTTGAAATGTTGTTTGACCTTTGAATTTTCTTCTCGATAACACTCATTTTCGTAATGTAACTTATTTATGGTGTTTTGATATTGAAAATTCTGAGAATCTGAAGACGAAGGTTTATTGGTGCCATATACTTCATGCTTGTTGGATTTCAGTTGGGCAATTTGAGCCCTCAGCAGTCGAATCGTGTTCGTGTGAGCTTGAATTGATTCATCACGTTTGCTTAATTCAAAATATGTATCAAACTCAGGAGCATCCGTGGATGTCTTGACATTTGATATTTTGCATTTTTCTTCTAAGTGTTGATGTTTAAGTTGCAAGTTCAGATAATCAACTTCTAGTTTCGAAAAACGTTTAACCATGTTATCATGGTCATCATTTTGAATTTTTTCAAGCAATTTCAAATTCTCCCCCTCAAGCTCAACGACACGATTCTGGGTGACATTTAACGCAATAGCATACTCATGAAATTGACAAGCAGACAATGCAGAATCAGTGACAGTGTAAAATACATCTTGTGCAATACATTTAGCAATCAAGTTGTCATTAATGATGAGTATGTTTTTTCTTTCAATCTCTCGACTCTTAAGTTCTATTGCATGTTCATTCACCTCATTTTCCATATCTTTAAACACTACTTTCATTTCATTTATTTCGGCTTTAAGGGCAGTTTGCAACCCTTCAAAGTGTTCTTTAAGTAGTTTAAAGAATGGCATGACCTCAGTTAAGTAACACCTTTTTGCATGTTCAAAACACCTTTCCCCCTCAGTAATGCCGGTTGGTGTGATTCTCTTCTTACATGTTTTATCAAAATCAGCAAACAGTTGCCAAAGCACATATAAGCTAATAAAGGTTTTGCATTCAGTGGGAAGAGACAAAGGCACCAGATTCCTAGGTGTATTGGGAGGATACACCGTTATGGACGCAACTTTTCTAATGAGGGGGGTGTTGGCCTTAAGTTTTTCTACCTTAAGTTTTTCATTATCTTGTTTCCAAAATATCTGCTCAGGTGTTAACTTCATTTGAGGAGCAAACACAGTCAAACGATTTTCTTCATAATAATCATGGGGTTTGATTATTATTCGTCTGGCTATGCACTCAGGATCCCTCATTTTCACATTCATTTTTTCCCTCGTTTTATCACTCAACTCATCCTCTTCATCAGTGTAGATATGCTCAGGTTGGTCATGAATAGGCTTAAGCATCACATTACCATCATATAGGGCTGGTTGAAGTACTTGCATGTCCCTAAGGATGGTTGACTTAGGTTCACCTATCATGATTTTACTGTGCTTATCACTCAACTTTCTGTGCTTATGAATCATTTGAGCAGTTTGTATAGTTTGATTTTGTGTGTACAACTTCTCTTCAAGCTTATTTTTTAACGTCTTGAGTTTAGAGAAATCATTTAAAAGAGTTGTTTCTTTTTGTTTGAATTCTTGCTTAAGTGTGGTTACACACTTTTGTGCTTCCTGTTTCTGTTTGACAGACTCTTCTAGTTGACTTTTCAAAGAACTCAACTCTAATTTTAATGTTTCTTCTCGCACTCTAGACTCTTTAATAAGTGTACTCATTTGACCTTCTAATTTCTGCTCACGATCATTAAGCTCAAACTTAGCACGCTGTTCATACATAGCAACTTGTTCTTTATAGATGTTTAGTCTAGTGATCAAGTTATCATCAGGGACAGGCAATTTGTTCTCATGGTACGCACATGCATTATCTACACAACCCGCATTATCTAAGGCACATACATTACTCATAGCACACACATCATTATTGACAAAGGATTCACCATTTGATACATCAGGAGAGTTGTTGCTATTCAAATACTGTTCATATGAGACAATATTGCTATTTTCCATATCAACATCACTTGAGTCAGAAACAACTGCCTGATGTACTTCTTCGGGAATCTGTTGTCCCTCGACAATATTATATGTGTCATAAATTTTTAGTACCTCAGATATCACAGATGCATTAGAAGGACCAGCTTGACGAGATGAGGCCAGGGAAGACAAGTTAGCCATGAAGATTGTTTGAGCAGTAGGTTCATCATCCACATCAGAGTCAAATGCATCACAGTCATCTGCCTTGAAGATGTTAGGATCATTAAGTGCTAGATCCTGAACAGGTTTCTCATCCACATCTTCATCAAAAGTATTTCCTCCATCTCCTGCCAAGAATAATAACTCTTCCTCATCCAATACAGCTCCATTTTCTTGAGCTTGCATTAACAGCATCTTGTCTTTGAAGTAATCTGAGTTCTGAGGTCGTTTAGGTTGATTGCAGTTTCTAGCAATGTGTCCAAGCCCCCCACAATTATAACACTTGATCTGTTTCCCTTGCCCCTGATTGGCATTCCCTGCTCTATTCTGCACAAAACCTCGACCCATGTTTCTACCAGCTCTCCCTTGCACATTCTGAACCACAATTTTCCCATCCTCCACCATTGCTAGATTGCGTGGGTTGGAAGAATTCCTTAACTGATTGTTGGTCTGTGGGAGTGATGCTTGAAACTGTTGAACCAGTAGAGAAACTTGATTGGTAAGGTTATCAATCATTTTGTCGGTCTGAGAGTAGCCTGAGTCAAGTTGTGAACTCATAGCAGGTACTTGTGAGTGAAGTTGGTGATAGCTTGGATTGGATGATGATTGGATTGTTGGTTGTACATTTGTCATGAAAGCCAGTGGGTCAGTCGTAGTTGAAGGATTCAACTTTTCTCTCAGCACCCGATCATAGGCAGCATGCTTCTCATGTTGTTGCAGGTAAGCATACAGCTGTTCATAGTTAGTCTCCCTTAAACCTTTGTTGAGTTTGACGGCAGTAACAAATCTGTCCCATTCCGGAGTCATGTTGTTCACAAACTTTGAGTTAAGTTGGATGTTGGGCATAGTCATTCTGATCATCTTCATATCATTCACCAACTTATGAAATCTCACATAGTAATCTGTGATATTTTCTCCTGGGTTCATTTTGAAATGCTCGAACTCATCATACAGCTGTGACTCACGATCTTCCTTTGTGAGTTCTGACCCTGCCAACAACATTTTAACGTTGTCCCACACAGCCTTGGCTTCAGTGTTAAAATTGATGAGCTTGTATACATCCTTTGGAAGACCTTGAATAACTATGTTGGAGGCTCTAATATCGGCATCATACCTCTTCTTTTCTTCTTCATTAAGATCATTGTAGTTTCTAGGTCTGTCGATGCCCCAAGTTACAGTACCATCTTCACCAGTTGTAACAACGTCTCTGGTGGTACCCATCTGATAAGGTCCTTCGTCAATTGACTTAAGAATGTTAACACCATTATCTTTTCCCAAGCAGTAAAGTCTAATTCGTTGTGCCCAAGACTCATAATCCGTCCTATCTAGCATAGGTGGACGAGTGTCAGATCCTGCTGCTTGAATATCATCTGATGATGTACTTGATGTGGTAGCCATAGTAACTACGGGATTTTACTGATCTTGTGATTTAACCGAGAAATCGAATCTTTCGCGGGAATTTCTAAAATCACCAAGACACAAACCGCCTAGACAAACAGTGTAGACACAAACCGCGTATGTGCCTAAGAGACAAACCGAGTTCACACAGGAGACACAAACCGCGTGTGCGCCAAAGAGACAAACCGAGTTCACACCAAAGACACAAACCGCGTATACGCCAAATAGACAAACCGAGTTCACACCGGATATACAAACCGCGTATGTGCCAAGAGACAAACCGAGTTCACAATGGAGATACAAACCGAGTTCACACCAAAGATACAAACCGCGTTGACACAAACCGCGTATGCGCCAAATAGACAAACCGAGTTCACACCGGATATACAAACCGCGTTGACACAAACCGCGTGTGCGCCTTAGAGACAAACCGAGTTCACACCAAAGATACAAACCGCGTATTCGCCAAATAGACAAACCGAGTTCACACCGGAGATACAAACCGAGTTCACACTAGATACACAAACCGCGTAGACACAAACCGCGTACGCACCGTAGAGACAAACCGCGTTGGCACAAACTTCCAAACCTGTCACTATCAATGCCGTTTGTCCTTTTGCCTGAACTAGTATAAAGACAAACCGAGTTCTCGATGCTACACAAACCGCATTCAAGAATCGTCCAAACAACACAAACCGCATCCAAGAACTCTTGAAAGAAAAGCACTCGAATCACCCACAAACACCACACGAGCCTTAAATCTGTGAATCTAAACACTAAATACCACTCTAATACTAATCTTAATCTAGAAAGTACAAAGTAAAACAACTTCTAATCACTAAACAAAGTAGAAAGATGAAATTTATGCAACTTAAACAAACCGAACCAAAACTTAAAGAACACTACAAATCTAAACAAATCTAACCAAGAAAAACCTAAAGAACTACACAAATTCAATATAAAACAACCTCTAATCACTAAACAAAAACACAAAATGAAGCGTATGCCACAAATCGAACCGAACAAAGATCTTGAAAACTCCAACTCGACCCAAAAGTAAAAAACACCTCACAAACTACACAAATTCGTGAATACCAACTCTCATGGACCTAACCATGGCTCTTGATACCAATTGTAGGGTATTCACAATGCATGAATCACTATCTTGAGGCTTGTTTGGATCGAATAGAAGATGTTTTAGAGAGAGAAATGGGAGCCTTTTAGTGAGAGAAAGTAACTAGTGATATATTAGATTGAAAAGGTCCAACCCTTCCCTTGTGTGGGAAGGGGTATATATACTACTACATATTATGTCCCTAGTGGACTGTGGAGCGAGCTGACAGAGGGTAAAGACCCGACCCACTCCACAATAGTAATTAATAACTAAGCTACTAATAATATTACTGATAATCTAATGAGCTATGATGATCTAATAAGTACTCGGGGTGACCGAGTCTTCTGCTGAATATTCATATTCCTAACAGTAAACTCATGAAGTTGGGATAAGTCATATACTCAATTCATTGAATATCATGTGAAATTGGCATGTCAACGCATCAATATACTTTCAGGTATATTCTACCAATACTCAGATTTGTCTTAATTTAATGATATTCCCATATCATTAATTGACAACGGACAATTTAGAATAATTAAATTATTCATGGATTAAACACGCAAATACATGATACAATCTATTATTAATGAAAACAAACGTACCAAGTACTTTAATTCATTGTAAATAATAATTGCTTAACATCCCTTATCCAAATACTAAATAGATCAATGCATATAGTTAATGAATTATGCCTCAAGTCATGTCAATCATACTTGTTGACAAGTAATAAATCAACTAATTTTGATCTATTGGAATTTTGAGAATACTTATTTCAAGATTTCAATTAGTGAAGTTCTTGTATGTGTGCATTCAACTATCTTGATATTGCCACATAATATTTCATTAAATGCGTGATATCCTCAACCACCAATTTATGACAATTAAACTATCAAACCTTTTATAGTTTAAAGTATTCTAATTCTTTAATGTATAATGCAACTATGCTCTTAGTTGAGCACAACTAGTTCATATGGCCATTAATCAAGGATGAAATCCTACCATAACTAGTATTGAGTGTCATCTCAATTTCATTAGCATCATTGTATGCAAACCACAATATGCTCTTTAAAATTCCGTAAACTATAATATCGATTGTGTAATGTTTGATGCCTTCCAATCTTTCAAGATTTGTCGGCGTTCATACTTAGAATTTTGGAGCAATTCCAGACTGATGATGTAATTCTATATCCAACCATATTCATTACACTTAGTTATCTAATAAATTTCAATTAGATATCAATGTTGTCAAATCATCTTTCATCCAAGCATGATACAACAAATAACATGATGTTCATGAAAAATCCTTGTGTCAAACTTAGATTTCATTCATGTTAGATCTTTTCAAAGATATGTTTCCATTTAGAATTTGTAATAGTATATCATGTTCTATTATGATCAATTATTTTATCGCTTATGTTTATAACAATAAACATATATTCCAAGGTTGTATATTTATTTTCTAAATCTTTAAGTGAAGTTCCATTCCAAACTAAGACTTAACATTTAACGTATATGGAATGTTACTTCCTATATGTTATACAACATATATGAAATAAGGAAATAAATATAACACTCCCACTAGCTTTCAGGAATACTAAGGAATTATCTTATTTTTATTATAAATCAAAACATGGATTTAATAATTAAACATAAGTATATCTCCTAGATGCATGCATTAATCCATTCATGAATTATTACACTTTGTATACTTCCAAAGATTATTTGAATTCAAATACTCCTTTTAATTTCTTATCGTCCTCGCACAAGTAATTACTCAAGAACGAGTTTTGATATTCCATTGTTAATTTCATATTAATGAAACTAAGAATGACAATCATAATCTTTATACATTTAATGTGCATAGAAAGAATATTCAATCGCAGTTAATTGCTTAAGTGTGATTGATAATTTTGTCATAAGACATACATTAAATATGTTTACAAAATTTGTTCATATGATTTCTACACAAAGATTTAAATCCTCTAGGATTTTCATTCCCTTTGAAGAAACTCATTTTCATTCTACAGTCTAACTATAGAGTTTAAGATAAACTAAGTTTTCAAAAAGCTAATTATCTTTATGGACTGCATCTAAACATTCATAGTATGAGTAATTTGCCAAATTCAATATTTGCAATTCATCATAATGACCAACAGGTTTACCATAATCCTTTAACTCATAATCCTCAACATATTATTCAAATATTTGAGATATCCTTGCGGATCTATGAATGAGAATTCCATCATCTTGAGATTTAACATTAACATGTTTAATCCTCATTATGACATTTTCTAGTGTATTTTTAGAAGATTATGTATCTTGTAATTTTATCTTTTCAAGATAAAAACTCCCACTTGCCTTTTGAAATTTATAGACTATCTATAAATACTTAGCAAGTAGAGCAACCCCGTATTCTTCTCTTTTGGGACATTACAAATACACATTGACAGTTCCTTACATTAGTTTGTTAATATCCTACTTCATAAGTTGTTTAACAAATTAAGAACTTCAATTTTAAGACTTAATGTGATTCATCGCATTCCACAATAAATGGTGTCTTATTAATCTTCTAGGTTGGAGTCTTATTGAGTATATACAACCTATACTCAATTTTCTAACCTTGATAACTTTTGGAAAAAAAGAAGTTACAGTTATCTTTAATCAAACAATAACAATAGAGTTTGATTCTCCTAACTGAGCACACCACAAACTTGAGGTTTTTCATTAGAACTAATATTGTGAGACAATCTAACAATATGTAAGATAAACTCATACTCCTTCTGGCTTACCTATTTACCAACTAAGTCAACTTAATGGTGAAATAGATTTTCCAAGCCAATTGCATGCTTTATAACGCAAGTACTTTTTAACTAAGTCACTTCTTGTCCATGTCTCAACAAGAAGACATAGACTGTTACAATCTCACTATACGTTATAAATCATTGATCAACTCAATGACTTCTTGTATATGTCTTAATAAAGAAGACATAACAAGTTAACGTCTTACTTTATATTATAATAAGTCTTGTAACAATTTAAAAGACTTCATATTTATAGCTTTACAATAAAGTATAAACATGTATAACTAAAATAATCATGAACACCACAATTTGGTTTCAATAGTAATTTCAAGTTAATTTATTACTTCATTTATTTATGACATTCCAAGAATACATAAATATTCAAATTTGAAGTAGTCTCGTTATCTTTTTGACACTTGTTCTAATAGGTATCTAATTCAGAAATAGTAATTATCCATGTACGGTCTCACATAATCATGGAATTTCACCTTGTTGTTGTAATCTAGTCAAGGTCTCACTTAAGCTAAATTTCAACAACAAGTGTTTCTTGAATTAGATGTGTATTAGTCATATTTAGAGCGTTAGTTTCTTACCTTGCGGTCAAGACAGTCCTTTAAATCATATTCCTATGTGTTGTACCTTGCACATAATATAAGATTTCTCCCACTTGTTCATGGAACAACATCATGTATCAGATAAACAACAAGTCACTCGTTTGTTTATGTGATCAATATGATTATGTCATAGATATTAGCATAATTAGTAGATATAGAACCACATTGTCTAGTAAGGAAACGTACATGACTATCCTTAAAACCACAAGTGTCTATAATTGGAAAGTAATTTTCTCAAGACATTCTAGAGATAATCTGGGTTACTACCAAGATTACAAAGATTGTAGCTCCCACTGAATTACATATCATTACAATAATTCACTATTCAATAATTACAACACAATGCTCCCATTGGATTTGACAACATTGTAAGTGTTTCATAACCAGTAAAAGCAAATAGTGTGCTATTAACTTTCCTACACCTTTGAGAAGACCCATTCGTAACAATTACTTAGGTATTAAAAAGAATGTATTCTACTATGTAGATGATGGACTATCCATCAATGCAATTAACTTAAAAATTGGGCATGCAATTTTTTCTTATTATGTCTATCATCCCCACAATGGTATGTAGCATCTTTAAATGGTCAAAGCACAACAACTAGATAAATTATACTAGTTTGCCTTTTACCAATTTTGCAGTAATTAGTCTAGCTTCTAATTTAATAACTCAAAAAAAAGTGCAATTTTCTTAACTATTAATGTTTGCTATGAGTTATTTCTTAGAATTTAGACAATTCTAATTTTCCTATCATACCTTTCTCATTCATGAAAAAGAATAGGATTAAGTCTCACTCTTCTCTCATAGAAAGGAGGCTAGGTTTATTCTTTTAGTAAAGTTGACTCTAGCCAAAAAAACCCCTACGGGTGTAGATCAAGTTACCAATAAAAGAATGTCCCACGTTTACGGTTTAACATTGCATTAATACATTTAAAAGAATTTACAAAATTTAATTTTAGTATTTTCGATAATACAATCTTTTCAAGAAAATAAAATACCCAAGGAAATATTCATATAACCATTGAATTTTCTTGAAAACTAGGATCCAAATTTTCATAGTTTCACTACATCAGTTGATCTGCTAGTAATGAAAATACAAAATGTGGTAATCTGTCGAACAATAATTGGCAAACAATTTCCGATTCCTAAATCATTATGGGATTTACATTTGCCAAATACAATTTGCAAAGTAAGCATATTTCATCCCATCTCATGCCTTAAGTTTCTAGGTCTCACTAACAACTTAATTAAGTCATCTAATTTAAAAACTGCAAATTCTTCATATATGGTCTCACGCATTAACGAAAATTTATCTTGTCATTGTAATTTAGTCAATGTCTCACTTAAGCTAAATTACAACTTCAAGTGTTTCTTATAATTAGATGGCATGAACTTAAATTTTAGGGTACTAATTTTTATGTGTCAATCAAAATATGTACGAAGAAGCATGCATACATCTTCGTATCATGAGTTTTCAAAACGTTTTTATTTACCAATTAAGGCTAAGATTTAAATCAACAAAGTTTTAATTAAGGTATTGGGTTCACCAATCAGAGAATTACCTACAATTATCGCCCACTATACCCTACTGCTGCATGAGTCAAAAGACCTAAGTTATTCGGATAATTACCACAAAGTGGCACGTGGAATTGAGGTCAATTCACCCTTAAGATGATTTTGTACATTAATAGCTTACTTGGTAGCTCCAATTAGACGCACAAAGGAGAGGAGAGACAAACGTCAACACTAAATGCCAATTAAAAACGCGCCTCTTTCGGTTTGACAATTTAATGTCAATCCTCCTTATACCCTTCTTATAGTTTGTCAAAACTGGGTGAGTCGTTCACACTATTGGTACAAAACTCATCACTCAATTAAAAGTTTATTATTTTAAGTCTTAAAAACATGTTATAAACTATAATATTGCTAATCTCGCCTGTGAGCAAATTACCGTGCGAAGCGAACCACTGTCGGCATATAAGACTTTGCAATATGTATAATTTATCACATCAAGTTTCATAGTTATTTAGTCAGTTTATTTTCTATTCAAAAAAATTACCTTTTTGTGCTTACACTCTTGTCATACAATTTGAACAAAAAAACAAGTAATTAATAAAAATAAATAACCAAATAAGTACAAATAATCTTAACAATTAAATCATGTAGCCACATGCAAACTTGTTGATAAAACCTATTAATAATCTATATATGTTTTTAATATGCATATATTTAACTAAGAATATCCCCTACAATGGTAGGTGAGCCACATGCATCGACGAATCGATTGCATTAGTCTTAGCAAACATATACCAAATAGCACATAATAGATTCATTAATATAATTAATTGATGTCTTCCCCAATTTTAGATCTATCAAAATTACATGTGAAAAATAAACTTAACAATTAATCAAATCTAATCCATGATAAACATGCATGTTTCATCATGGATTAATGCAAGTCACAAGGATCGTAACCTTTAACCACATAAACATGTTACTATTTTTAGGGCTACAAAACTATATATATATATTATATATATATATTATATATATATATATATAAAATTATAGGGCATCGGCCCCCCCTAAAAAATTAGGGTTTTGATTTTTAAACCCTAAAAAAAACAAGTAACATAAATCCTAATCCAAGATTTGATTTTTATGTGTTTCGGTAATTTAATTACATGTTAAAACGGCTCGTGATACCACTGTTTAATTTAATAATCATGACTAGTTCATATATATTAATCAAGTAATCATATTACATATGCGGAAGTGTAGGATCTAATTTTAACATATAAAGAATTAACCAAAAAATAAAGAAACGTACCTTTTGATTCTAGCAAGAACAATAATCAAACTTCAATCTTCTTCTTTAAATAACAAGAACGGATGAATGAGATACCCCTTACCTTTTTGTATCTCAATCCAAGAATATCAACTATAATGAGTTGATATCACAATCTTGTACACACGTACTATAACCGAATTAATGAGATTGCTAGATCTTTAAAACACAAATAAACCAAATAAAATTTGTTTATGAAAAACTTGGATCGACCCTATATGGGTTTAAATGGGTCGACTAAAACAAAAGAAGAAGAGAAACAAGATCTAGAGTTATAGCAAGAGTGCAAGAGTGAAGAATGAATAACCCTAGGTCTTGTATTTATAGACTTAGAAATCTTGGAGAACAAGTTGGCCAAGGAATGGGTTTCCTAAGCCCATTGTCGACCGGCCATAGGGATCCCTAAGGATTCCGGAACCTTCTTGATCCTCTAATTTCATCTATAGTCCTTCTCTTATTCCCTAACGGTCGTTAGTCAATTCCCGTTAATTACTTGACGTCCGTTAGTCCTTATTTCTGTGTTTCAATAATTAAATACATAACAGTTTATATATTAATTATTATTCATTAATTCCTCATACGTAATGTGTGCAATCCCGTGGTCCCGAGTTCGATTCTAGACATACACACATTAATATTTGTCCATTAAAACTAACAAACTTAACTTTGAACTTTACAAGCAACAACTTCAAAACTAGCATTCATAATGTAACTTAATTGGTTCCTGAGAACATCCAAGAAAAAGTCAATTTGCCTCTCTACGAAACTCGAAACATAAAGAAAAGGTCTAAATTTTTTATCAAAGTCAACCGAAATCATCACATAAAGTTACCACAACTGATCTAAATAATGTTAAATGAAGAAAATGTGTGAAGCGTCACTTATGATATTTAGTCTCAAACGATCTATTAAAGATTATCAACATACAAATTCGTTAATACCAATCTATTCGAGTCATATTGCTTGTTGTGAAAGCCACCATCCCAGAACAAAACCGTAGCAAGCTTTGACACCGTTCTATGAGACATCACTTGATAGGAATATGAGTCCAAACATAACAACCGTATAAACATACACAGTCAAACAAATAAACATGTCGTGTAACCACCATCATACAATAATCGGAGCATAATCAGAAGCTACAAGATCATAAGAAACATAAGAACAATATGACACATGAATTCATAGTGCTTCCTACGATCTAGGTGATCATAGTCAGTCCATTCTTGAACGAGAGAGAATATTATTTAGCGATGTGCTAATCTGCACATGCTTTGTGCCGAATTGCACATGGTACAAACCCTAACATATAAGTACCAAGTTTTACAATTACATATGAGATTTATATATAGGGTTGGACAACTAAACCCTAACTTATTCCCCAAGATAAGAATCTCGGGCTTCAACATCCATATGGACCGAAGCCTATAATAGTTACAGCCAAGGAGGGCTTTGCTACTGCAAACCCACGAACAGAGCCTACCCTCTGTCGTTCTCCTGTCAAAGCCCAACAGAGGCTTCGTCAAAGTCTTCTCGGGTTCCATTAGCCTCCACAACCCAACAATTGCAACCTTGTTGTTGTGCAAAATCACAACAAACATGATTGCTATGGTTGAACCAACAAGTCAATATAATGTGTAATTTTTGCGTGTTAATCTGTGTCTTTGATTACTCAGGGGTTGCTATAGTGGCAAGCGATTTTTGACTAGTGCAAACAACTTTGAGGCGGTCTAGTCAACCTTCTTAAAAGGAAGTGTTTTACTCAGTTCGAGTTTACGTGACGGTGAACTCAAACTCTGTGAAAGTGTGAATTACGACTAATAGATCGGAAACCATGATTAAGAAAAATATGTATTTTGAAGTTGCTTAAATGAAGTAATTGCTTTATGGTAAAATAAAGAGACTGCATAATTACTATCCCATCTGACTATTATTGTCACTATATCAATTCATAAAGAGTGATGATTTGCAAACTCCACAAATTTATTTGCACGCTCCAATTTATGGTGTTTTGACATTTATTGAAATTCCCCTTGGCGTCATTCACCTCTCTTTCCCTTGCTTTGCTCCCGTTTACCACAATGACTGTCTCGCTGTCTATTGGAGCTCGGATCCGACTCAAAGTTTACAAAAGTTTACAAAGGTGAAAATGAATACAAGTGATGTAAAGATATAATGTCAAAATATCATAAATTAAAGTGTGCAAATAAATTTGTTGATTGCGCAAGTGATCGTTCATCCACAAAATTTGTTTGCTACTCAAATGCTCTAACCCAATATATTTCTTTCTTTTTCAAAACCTCATTTTATTGTAGCCATGTCCATATCCACAAGATATAAATACGTGTCCCACCAACTATATTATCCTGCCGAAATTTTGCTTATAAACTTAATAAAATGACAAGGGGAACCATACACATGTCGGATCAATTAAATAACATATATTAAAAAGACAATATTTATCTACCATGTCTATCAAGAAATCATAACCATGATTGCAACTAAAGCACTATCGAGCCGCAGATGAGTCAAGAGCTATGTCAAAGTTTGCGTGTGTATTGGTGCACAACACTTGTCATTTTGGACATGGTCCCACGAACATATGTTATACTCTATCTGTCCCAAATTAATAGTTGTTCTTTTCATTTTAAGTTGTCCTAAAATTATTGTCTATTTTTAAATATGATTGTGAATAATGTAGTAAATTTAAGATATTGCAATTAATGATACTAAAATTACAAACATTATTCAAAAATTTAATTAATTGCATAAGTGTAAAATTGTCAATTTATAAAAAAGTAAGAGAGATGATAAAATAATGATTAAGTTTTCTTAAATTATTTATTTTTTGTCGATGGATAATTATTTTGAAACAAAAAGAGTATATTTTTAACCTTAATTCCAATATGAGCAATGATATAAAGATTTAAAATATGTGACTAATATCATACCTAACCAATTCATCATTTAACACATCATATGCATATTTTTTCACTCCTAATTTCCACTATTTTGGCATGTGTTTTGATCTTGATGTTAGGCCTATCTTTAAGCGTATCATTTTCCTTCCAATATTTAAGTGCAAACAAGAGTAGGTGAAGTGTTGACGTTTTTGGGTGAGTCACTATCTCACCAACTTTCATAAACCCACCAAGTATCACCTTCCTTGTCATAATCATTTTTTCTGCATCTTTGTGCTCAACACTTTTCTTTTTTCTTGTAGACCCGGTTATATATAACAAATTATAGTAAAATATGCTTTGAAATAGTGATCAAACAACTGTTTTTGTGTTATTCTTGACATTGCAGCTGTCGTCATGTCCAACCTACACCTCAAGTCCTCAATAGGGCAATATAATTCTCTTTAATAGATTAAAAAAAATAATAATAAAAAAGTAAAAAAAACCAAGTTAACACCAAAAATATCGTCATTTCTAACTTTTTTTTTTTTTTTTTTAATAGAACATTTAAAACTAGAACTCTAAGAGCGCTAGGTACAGTTGGTGCCTTGAAAAAAAATTGTGCCACCTCAGCACCTTTTTCCAATGACACCAGATTTCTCTATGGCACCAAAACACCCCTCCTTAACTATAACGCCACCTTTTTGGAGCCGTTGACTTTTTTTTTTTTTCATTTAATATTAACAATTTACGGAGTATATAATTGATAGGGAACGTTCGTACAAATTTATAGTAACAGCCCCAATGAAGGCTAGTAGAGTAGTAGCCCAAGTATATAATCGCGAAAATTATTGTACTACCCCTGCTAACCATCATGTGTCTTGCAGTGCCGAACTTTTTTCCACTTTATCAATTCTACCCAAGGATGTCATGTATTTCCATACCCGACATTATGTGGCTTCTTTCTTATTGGACGAAAAAAGAAAAAAAAAAAAAAAACAAACTAGCTAATGTCGCGTATGGATATACACGACACTGTTGGGAATTAAATGTTCTGAAGATTAGTTTTGGGAATTAAACGTTTACAAGGTTAGTTCTGCTCAAAAAAATATACTAAGTATCATTCTACTGCTAGTGTATTTCATTCTACTGCTAGTGTTAGAAATTCTGCTGCCGCAAGCATTCTACTGCTAGTGCAACAAATACTGCTGTTGAAGAGATAAGTGTCGCGTATTCTACTGCTGTATGGATAAGTATACAAAGATATTTTGTGTATAAAAGTCAAAGATATACGGTAGATAATATCTTTGATAGATGTTCAGTCAATAAGTTGTATACACAGATACAAGTTGTATCTTAAAGACTGACACACTCAAGCAAAGCAAGTAGTTCGACAAGACTTATCATTTATTGTAAAGATCTTCTTTGTAATATAAAAGGAAGATCTTAGACTAGATATTGTGTGTGCTTAATTCATATGCTTAGAATATCTGTCAAGAACAAAGAACATAACATATCATAGAAATCATAAGTTATAGAAACATATAGACTCAAGGTTTGTAACCCTAGTGATAGTGAAGATCACTCGTATTATTATCTTAATAATATTGAATCGTTTGGTGTTAACATTGTGTGTTCATTGTTCATTACTCAAGCATTACTTTCCATTTCCAATAACCAAATAACCTTCTAAGTGTGGTTAAGTAGATTCCGCATACTTAACCATATTAACTCAAAGTATCACATACATAAGTTACAAAGGACTAACATCCTTAAGGTGTATCGAATCCTCTCAATTGGTATCAGAGCTAGGCTGATATATTTGATTTAGAAGAAGAAGAAGAAATGGACGTGGAGAATACTCAAGCTACAAATATTGCTGCAAAGTTGCCCATGATCAAACAGAATGAGTTTGAGTTATGGAGGTTAAGGATTGAGCAATACTTTATGGTTCAAGATTATGCTTTCTGGGATATCATTATGTATGGTGATTCTTTTACACTAGGTTATACAGATGTCATTCTTGAAGGCAAAACAATTCGAAAATTAAATTCTGGACCAAATACCAATGAAGAAAGGATACAGAAGAGGAATGATCAAAAGGCAAGAAATTTGTTGCTTATGACCATTCCTGGTGAACAGATGCTCTCTTTTAGCAAGTATCCTGATGCAAAAACTCTTTTTGAAGAGATTTGTGCATGGTTTAGTGGTAATGAAACTACCAAGAAAACATATAAGACATTGCTGAAACAACAATTTGAAAACTTTAGTTCAAATAGCAATGAATCTCTTGATAAGCTGTTCTCAAAATTACACAAGCTTGTCAGTCAGTTAGCTGTGTTGGGAGTTGAGATAGCCAAGGAAGATCTCAACATGAAGTTCTTAAGAAGTCTACCTGATGAATTCCATACTCATGTGGTTGTCTGGATGAATAAGCCAGACATTGAAACCATGAAACTCAATGATTTGTACAACAACTTCAAAATTGTTGAACAAAGTCTGAAGAAGTCTGGAAGCTATAGTACTAGTTCTGAGAATATGGCATATATGTCATCTCCCAACACTAGTAAGTCTGAAGAAGTAGATGAAGATGAAGATGTTTCTACTCCTAGTTATGGTGTTTCTACTGATACTACACAAAAGAATGTTGTTGTACTTGGAGATCCAACATTCTATGTATTCATGTCTAGTCAAACTAGTGGTTCTCCTCTAAATCATGAAGACCTTGAACAGGTGGATGATGATGATTTAGAAGAGATGGATATCAAGTGGCAGGTTGCTTTACTGAGCATAAGGGCTAAAAAATTTTGGCAAAGAACAGGAAAGCAGATTACCATTAATGGTAATGAAACTGCTGGGTTTGATAAGAAGAAAGTAGATTGTTTCAATTGTCATAAGGTGGGACACTTTGCAAAAGAGTGCAGAAAGCCAAGAAAGCAAGAAAATAGGAGCACATGGTACAAGCAAGATAAGAAGAAGGAAGTCACTGTGGAAGAGCCAAAGGCTATGCTAGCCATTGATGGTGTTAGCTATGATTGGAGCTTCATGGCTAATGAAGAGGAAGCACCAAAAGAAGCTGCAATGGTGGCAACTGAGACTGCACTGATGGCCTTTTCTGATTCAGAGGTAAATTCTATAATAAAGTGTACTGAATCCTGCTCTGCTCTTAAAGCTTATGAAAAACTTAAAAAGGAATCTGATGATCAACTAGAAGAGCTATATAAAACAATGGCCAATTTATCTAATCATAAAAGAGGTCTAGCTGTTCTTGAAAAACAAATCTTACATTTTCAAGGAAATGAATCTAAGTTTAGTGATAACATGGCTGCACTAAAAAGAAACATAGAATTCAAAGATGAGTGCATTGATGTACTGAACACTAGCAAAGCACAAAAAGGCAAATGAAAATGTTAAGATAACAGTTGATACACTAGCTTATGCCTCAGATGGAATCAATAAGATTTGGGAAGCTCAAGTTGTTAATAAAGCTAAGTCTGGTATAGGTTACAAATCTGTTCCTCCACCATACAGAGGAGTTCCTTCACCTCCAGGTATTGACCTAGCCCACACAGGATTAGCTGAGTTTCAAGACCCAATAATGGAATATGGTTCTAAGTCTACTGAAATTCCTAAGGTAGAAGAAGTAAGTGAGAGTTTAAGTAAAACTTCACTTTATGAGGACAAGGTGTCCTCTGATAGAAGATCAGATAGAGTATTTATTGAGGATTGGAAATCTGATAGTGATGAAGAAGAACATGTTATGTCTAAACCTGAAGTTGTTAAGAAAGCAGGAACAAATGTTCCTAAAGTGGTCAAAATTAATGCTGTTAGGCATAAATCTAATATTAAACATGTTAGGCAACCAGTTAGATATTGTTGTAGAAACTAAGAACGTGGTAACGATAGTTTCTTGGATCGTTTTGAGCCTTAGGGTTTAACAATAACAATGAACAATATGCACAGCGGAATAGAACAAAACAATTGTTATTGACACAAAGTTTTACCAAACACCATCACCTCCAATTATTATTTGATCAAAATAATACGGTTACACTAAACTTGTAACAGGATCAAAGACACCTTTGATCTTGGAGGCTATGAACAACTTGTTTAGGCGTTTATAATCACACGCCTAAACACACACACACACCCCTTTATTATCTACATCGTGGAAGACATACAATAATAAAAACCCTAACCCTTGATCTCTTTATATAATAGAGATTTAGGGTTTACAAAATACTACGAAGGACTAAAATATAAATCTTCTTTTGCAAGTAAGTCCTTCATGTTTAATTCTTTCTTGTTTCATTCTTTCTTGTTTTGTATCATCAAATCTATAAACCCAACAATCTTCCCCTATTTGATGATGACAAAACAAACACATTCTTGTACGAACTTCCCTAGACGAAGTAGCAGAAGTTGAGATAATTAAATCTCACCATGAATGAAACAATCTTTGTCTTCCCCTTAAACCATGCCATGCCACCACCACATCTCTTCCCCTTTTTGTTATCAACAAATAGGGTACGTATGAAAATATGATCTTGACCACCACTAACCAATATCACAAACTTCCAATCCAAGTCGTCCAATGTTTCAAATTGCCCTCCATGAAGCTCAAATACAAATAATGAATCCAAAACAATAGAAACTCCAACTAGCAGTAGTAATAATGATCAACAGTAGTAAAAATCAAACACTTCCCCTCGAGTGGTGCATGAACATCAAATGATTCTTCAAATCTGTAGGCTTGATATATTGTTGAAGAAAAAATAATCACTACCAATTTGATGTTGAAGTAGAAGAAACCAACCCTATGTCTTATGCCTTGTACTAAAAGACTTCGAACATATACTCCTCAAGTATAGGGAGACCGCAATCTCTTGACAAGAACCACTGAGCACAATAACGTAACTCCTTCAAGTGTTTTGTCAATTCGTAGTCACATGAACGAACAAACAAGTTACCTTTAAAGTGTAACACCCACCTCAAGATATAATAAGACACAACCTTGATAAATTCAACCGCATCATCAAAGAAATAATAAATAATCCTCTCCTCCAATAAGAAAATTAATGCGAGCCTTTAAAACTTTAACGAACAAATAAACAAACTCCTTGTGTGTGTGAACTTCCCCTGTGTGTGTGTAAACCAATAACTCCATATACTTCCCCTCACTGCTTGTAAATCATGCTACTATACCGAACCAAACACAATAAGCACAGCAGCAGAAAAATAATATATGTAGCAGCAGAGTCAATACGTATCAGCAGAGTGTATCAGACGTAGCAGCAGAGTTATATAACCAATCAGCAGAGTAAAATATGTCGAGCAGCAGAGTCATATACCAAACATTTTCAACAACAGAGTCTTTTACAACTTCAACCTCATCTGAATCTTTTACACCATCCTTTTCTACCTCCCCTGAACCTATCACATCCTCTTGATCATTTATAACAGCCTCTTCATCATTCCTCCCCCGTTTGGAAGCATCCTCTTCCAAACTTGGTTTGGACCTCTTCTTGAGCCTCCCCTCAAGATGTGTAACCCTTAATTTAAGCCTCCTAATTTCAGCACCTTGAGTAGATCTGACTGTCTTTAACTCCTTTCTTAGATCAAGCACCTCCTTTGACAATTTGGTACAATTTTCCGTCAATTCTTTCAATTGTTTCATGATATCCTCACAACTTCGGTCTGTGTAACCTGACCCGAGAGGTTGATCATTGGAATTGGCATTTTGTACTGGTGTGTTAGCCGTCAAATCATCAGTTTCAAGTTCAATTCTAGCATCAACACTTCGACCTGTGTGACCTGGTCTGAGAGGTGTATCATTTGCAATGTCAATATGTACATAAGTGTCCATCAATTCAATATGTTCATCTCTGTCCTCATCACTTCGAGATGTGTTACCTTCTCTGAGAGGTGAATCTTTGGACATAAACTCAGTCTCATCCCTAGGATGAACATCTGAGCCCCCCATAAAATCCATTTGGCTGGGGTTACCACCAGTTGTATCAGGTTCCTGAGAACCTTCTACAAATGATGTTGCAATGGTTGAGGTCTTAAGTATGTTAGCACTGTCCTGTTCAACTACTAAGTTGGAAACAGTAGTGCCAGCCTCTTCCATCATGGTACCTCCACTACCTGTACCAGCCTCATCTGCTACCATACTAACATTGGCCTGAGGGTGCACAATGTTCTCATTTTGTGAATTCCAAGGTGATTGGGTAGGTTGTGGTTCAGTGGAAGATGATTCATTTAAACTTGTTGATGAGGATGTGTGATGGGAAGCTGTGGGTGTTCCAGCTTCTTCATCCTCATTTACAGCAGCCACTACATTCAAGATATGCTCAGTTAAGGGAGTAATAACACCAGAAAATCCTTTCCCATTCTTCTTCAAAAATGCAAACATCTTGATGGCCATTCTACTACAGGGCTCAATTTGTGAATGCCTCAAAGGTTCCCTTAGCTGTTTGTTTATTATAAGTTGTAGAAACCTAGGGTATAAGTAGAACTTCTTCTTAACAAATTTCTTCATCCCCTCAAATATCATAACAGAAAAATCATAGGGCTTCCCTGTAGCTAAACATACTAAAGCCATTGCCTGAGATGCATTAAACTCACTCCACCCACCTATCTTAGGAAACAAGCAATGTTGTAGAGTATGCAGTAAAAACTTCCAATGGGGACACATACGACCTTTCAAAAATGTTCCACTATTCTCAGGTCTCTCATAACCAAAAGTCTCAAGTTCAGCCATCACAACTTCTGGGGTTATAGTAGGGGGTGTTGGGGTGCCTGACAATCTCAAACTTCTCTTAATTGTGGTTTCACTAACTACAATGTCCTCCCATCTACACTACCTACCAGTCGTTCCTCACCATCTAAGACATCCAATCTAACAGTTGACCAAAATTGTCTCATATGAGATTTGTAAATTGTAGGGGCAACTGTTAATGCATACCTTAACTTAGACGAACCCAGAAAATCCATAACCTCGAAAAATCCATCCGCTGCATTAACCTTACTGAGAAACGCTATCTGATTATGTTCTTCCGGAAACGTTCTTCGAGCCATTGGATTTGGGGGTTTGGGGTGAAATGATATGAATTGTTGTGTTTGAGTGAATGTAAGTTTGGAGCAATTAGAGCGTAATGAAATCAATTGGGTAAAAGATACCTTTTTGATTCAATTAGGGTTAAGAACGCGCCAAAATTTTTCAGTTTGACCCTTCAACTTTCAAACTCATCAGCAGAGTTATGAAAGTATTGACCGAAAGTCAACAATCCCAAAATCGTTAAAAATCATCTCCTTAAATATCATACCAACCTCACAATAAACTCCATAAATCCTTAATCACTAAAGCAAATCCCCAATTCCAAACCCTAACATAACATCAATCCAACATGAGTTCATCAAAAACACCAATCATCAAAATATCTTCAGATTCATCATCGGAGGACTCAAAAGGTTGGGCTAGTTACTTTCCTAAGAATGCATCCACATCGCAAAACAAAGGAAAAGCAATCAAGGAAGATTCATACTCCGATCCACTTCCATCGACACCATCGTCATTTGAAGAATCAAGCGATGATGAAACAGCTGATTGGCCTGGGAAACAGCAAGGTTGGCCAAAACACATGACTTACTACCAAGGAGCTTGGGAGATCATCCCTCCAAAACATCCAATAACAGCTGAACTACAGAAGCAACTGGAGAAAGCCGCAGCCGACTTTGCAAAGAGTGTCCACATTCCACATCCGAAGCCAAATCCGGTTGAGAAGAAACCCTCTGTGCCAAAGAAGAACAACCAGCAGAAGAAAGCAGCTCCCTCCACCAGTCAGCAGCAAACTCCACCTCCTCGTCCAGTAGTGCTTGCACTCCCCTGCCCAAAGGTTTTTGAGGCCATGGGCACTAGGGGACCACGAAGCAAGGTCATGCCTGATTTTGCTAAGATGTAGGTTGTGAATCTTTGTAGCTTGATGTCTTTTGAACTTTTCTTTTGAGTGATGTTTGTAAGAAAACTGTCTCTGTACTTTGCTTATGGAATGAATGAACCTTTTAATTTTCCTTGCTTTACTTGAGTATTTGTATATGTATCTGCAAAAGGTTAGTTGCAAACAACAAACACAAACAAGAATATTCCATAATAGCAGCAGAGTAGCATAGCAACAAACCAACTAAACAGCAGACTTTAACTAAACACAAGATAATGACAAATCAACAGCACAAATCCTTACAAAATTTTACAAAATCATACAGAGATAAGATAGTTAAAATAGTTAAAGATTGATCATGCCAATACTAGCAACTAGAAACTGAAATCTACTGATGTCAAAACATTTTGTAAGTAAATCAGCAACATTGTTGTCAGTATGAATTTTAACCACTTGAATTAACTTTTTCTCATAACAATCTCTAATAAAATGATGTCTTATCTCTATGTGTTTTGTTTTAGAATGAAAAACAGGATTTTTTATAATACACATTGTGCTGTTGTTGTCAATAAAAATTTTTGTGTTCATGAAATTGTACCCATAATCCAGCAGCTGGTTCTGAATCCAGAGCACCTGTCCACAGCAGCTAGAAGCAGCAACATATTCTGCTTCAGTTGTTGAATTGGCTACCACTGTTTGTTTCTTACATTGCCAAGAGATAAGCCTATGACCAAGATACTGACAGCCTCCTGTAGTTGATTTTCTATCCATAGTAGCTCCAGCATAGTCACTATCTGAGTATGCTATCAAGTCAAATGGTGAATTATTAGGATACCAAAGACCAAGTTTTGGTTGACCCTTTAGGTACCTAAAAATTCTTTTGACTACTTCCAAGTGTGAAACCTTTGGGGACACTTGGAATCTAGCACAGGCACACATAGAAAACATGATATCTGGCCTTGAAGCAGTCAGATACATCAATGAGCCAATCATGGATCTATACAGATGTACATCAACCTCTACTCCATCTTCATCCTTGAGCAAAGGTTTATTCTTATCCATAGGTGTCTTGGCTGCCTTCACATCCTGAAATCCAAATTTCTTCAACATATCAGCCACATACTTGTCTTGGCTAATAAAAATTCCATCTTTCATCTGCTTGACTTGAAGCCCCAAAAAGAAAGTCAACTCTCCCATAGAACTCATCTCAAACCTACTGTGCATTAGCTTCTCAAATCCTTCACATAACACCTTATTTGTAGACCCAAAAATGATATCATCTACATAAACTTGAGCAAGTAGGATATCCTTTTTGTCTTTCTTAATGAACAATGTTTTATCAATGGTTCCTCTGCTAAAACCATTATTCAACAAATATTGGGATAAGGTGTCATACCAAGCTCTAGGAGCTTGATGTAATCCATACAGTGCTTTCTTCACCTTGTAGACCCTGTCAGGATACTTAGGATCTTCAAACCCAGGTGGTTGCATCACATAAACCTCTTCAGGTATCTTTCCATACAAGAAAGCACTTTTCACATCCATTTGATACACAGGAAAATTCTTGTATGAGGCATATGCCAAGAAAAGTCTGATAGCCTCCAATCTTGCAACTGGAGCAAATACCTCATCATAGTCTATACCTTCTTCCTGAGTGTATCCCTGAGCCACCAATCTAGCCTTGTTTCTGACAACAATCCCTCTTTCATCTCTCTTGCATCTGAACACCCATTTTGTACCAATTGCCCTTTTTCCATTTGGCAAAGCCACCAATGTCCAGACCTCCTGAAGCTTGAACTGCAGCAACTCCTCTTGCATAGCTTCAACCCAACTTTCATCCTTCATAGCCTTGTGAATGGTCTTGGGTTCTTCCTGAGATAAGAAACAGGCAAACATACAGTTTTGTAGATCCTTGTGGCTATTCCTCTTCTTAAGTGTCTGAGCAAATAATCCCTGATCAAGCAAATCACTCAACCCCTTTGATTTACTTCTTGTCTGTACAACAGAGTGAACATCACCAATAATCTGCTCCTTTGGGTGAATCTTGTGGATTCTTGTTGTTGGTGTAGGACTAACAGGTATATCAGTCTCCAAGTTGGATAAATCACCTTCAGTACCAAAAACATCAACAACTTCATCATCAGTATCCACATATACTTCTTCCAATTCGGGCATATCATCAGAAGAATCATCATAAGAATCACCATCTTTATCAGTAGAGTCTTTGAGTTCAGCAGCAGAGTTACCAAGTTGAACAGCAGAGTGTTTTGCCTTAACAGCAGAGTGCTTTGGCTTAACAGCAGAGTGTTTAGACTTGGCAGCAGAGTTAAGAGAACTGCTGCTCGGTTTATTCCCTTGAATTCCATCAACTTGTGACTCTACACTTCTTTCCTTATCATCATGAGCAGGTTCATCATCACCTTCTGCATTAACCTTTGGTATTTCCTTATGTACAGCATCACCACCTGAACTTTTTCCTTCTTTAGCTGTTGGAGAGAAATACTGATCAAACTTCCACTTTTCAATCAACACAAACTCCTCTGCAGATCCATCCTTCTGTGCTTGTGTACCTGCATTAGGGTTAGTTTGTGTACCTGCAGACATGTGAGTAGTACCTGCAACAACTGGTTGATAATTCATACTTTTGGTTAAAGAATCAATATCAAACATCCAGTCAGGTCCTTTTCCATCAACATTAGGTGTGGTTTCTCTAATAGTCACATGTAAATTTTCAACTACATGCCCAGTTCTTTGATTAAAAACTCTAAAAGCCTTACTTTCAGTAGAGTAACCAACAAAGAAACCTATGTCTGCTTTCTCACTAAACTTTCCTAAGTGGTCAATGGTGTTCAAAATAGTAACAGGACACCCAAATGGTCTTAAGAAACCTATCATAGGTTTTCTACCATGCAATAACTCATAGGGGGTCTTGTTATGAGGCTTAACTATCTTAGTCCTATTCTGCACATAACAAGCAGTGTTGACTGCTTCAGCCCAAAAGATAGTGGGTAACTTAGACTCTGACAACATAGTTCTGGCAGCTTCAATTAATGTCCTATTCCTTCTCTCAGCCACACCATTTTGCTGAGGAGTTCTAGCTACACTAAATTGTCTAGTTATACCCTTTTCCTCACAGAACTGATTCATCACCTTGTTCTTAAATTCAGTTCCATTATCACATCTGATGACTTTGACCTTATGATTAAATAGGTTTTCTATCCTGGTAATAAAAGCCTTAAGAATGCCTGCAGTCTCATCCTTAGAAGCTAAAAAGAATACCCAAGTGAACCTACTATAGTCATCAGTGACCACTAAACCATACATCTTTTTATTTAAACTATTCACATATGTAGGTCCAAATAAGTCCATGTGTAACATAAACAAAGGTTCAGTTATAGAATTCACCAATTTGGACTTACATGAAGCTCTATGTTGCTTTCCCATCTGGCAAGCAACACAAACTTCAGGATTCTCAAAGACCTTTGAAGGCAATCCTCTGACCAAGTTCCCTTTCACCAACTTGTTCATAGCCTTGTAGTTCAGATGCCCAAGCCTTCTGTGCCATAGTTTGGATTCATCAACAGTGGCTTTGGCAAACAGACAAGTCAAATCTCTTTTAGGAATAATATTCTTTATATCCACACTGTATATATTGTCATGTCTAGGGACTTTAAGAAGAACCAATTTATCATCGGGTATCTTATAGTCAGGAGACAAAACAAGACACTCAGTGTCGGTAAAAAGAACAAAATTCTTCCTGTCACACATTTGTGAGACACTAAAAAGATTAAACTTGAGACCATTCACCAAATATACTTTCTCAAAATCCAACTTTCCAGTTCTGATGATGCCTTGACCAACTATTTTACCTCCTTTAGGATCATTTCCAAAGGCCACATAACCACCATCCAAAGCTTCAAAATTCTCCAAGTTGCTTTGGTCTCCAGTCATATGTGAAGAGCATCCACTATCAAAAATACATTTGTCCTTTAGCTCCTTTTGTAGATTGCCCTGCACAAAAAGTAAGAGAATTAGTTTCTCTTGGGGACCCAAGCCATTACTGACTTGGATCTACCTTGTGCATCAAAGTAGTCAAATTTCTTCAACTGCATTGGTGCACTGCTGTGTCTGAGAACATGATCTAAAACTTTAACTTTTGGTTTCCAGACCCAGCAAGCTGAGGCTTTAACAGCATAAAAATGGTTGCCCACAACAGTATCAGTCACAACTTTAGGCAAAACAGCAGAGTCTGCCTGAACAGCAGAGTTTGCTGGAACAGCAGGGTTTGACTGAACAGCAGAGTTATCTATATTCTTCTTTATGGACACATTTGGGGCAATAGGAGAGATAACTCTAGAAGTACCATCTCTCATCAGAACTTCCCTAGGAACCATGTTTCTTTTGGGATGTGGGTGAGTCTTTCTACCAAAGTTTCTATGGTTCACCCTTGTATATTGGTTCCACACTGGTTTTTGATAGTAATAACACTCATCTTGCAAATGTTCAAAACTACCACAACTATAACATGCCTTTTTAAATAGTTGAAAATCAGTCCCTAATTTTTGTGAAACTAGGTTGTTCCAATTTCTCTGGTTTCCCCTAGGCAAGTTATTAGTTCTCTTAGGATATACTCTAGGTGTATTGTCAAACTCAGCCATCTTCCTAGAGATACCTTTACCTAGCTTAGGCTTAACAAACTCAACCTTTTTAGCTCTAGGTACTTGTGATTCAACAACAGCAGGAATTTCTTTCTTTTTGTTCTTAGAGGTTGAATCAGATTCTACAATCCCATCATCACTGTCAGACTCCCAATCTTCAATCAGGGGTGGTTGCTCATACTTCTTTAACTCAACCTTAGGTGACTCTTTGTTAGTTTCACTAGTTTCTTCTACAGGTTTACTAGTTTCACCTACAGGTTTATCCCCAGACTCAGATATGAAAGTCAATGTCCTAGTAGGAGACTCAAAAGCACTAAGTTTGGCTAGTTACTTTCCTAAGAATGCATCCACATCGCAAAACAAAGGAAAAGCAATCAAGGAAGATTCATACTCCGATCCACTTCCATCGACACCATCGTCATTTGAAGAATCAAGCGATGACGAAACAGCTGATTGGCCTGGGAAACAGCAAGGTTGGCCAAAACACATGACTTACTACCAAGGAGCTTGGGAGATCATCCCTCCAAAACATCCAAAAACATTTGACCAAAATTGTCTCATATGAGATTTGTAAATTGTAGGGGCAACTGTTAATGCATACCTTAACTTAGACGAACCCAGAAAATCCATAACCTCGAAAAATCCATCCGCTGCATTAACCTTACTGAGAAACGCTATCTGATTGTGTTCTTCCGGAAACGTTCTTCGAGCCATTGGATTTGGGGGTTTGGGGTGAAATGATATGAATTGTTGTGTTTGAGTGAATGTAAGTTTGGAGCAATTAGAGCGTAATGAAATCAATTGGGTAAAAGATACCTTTTTGATTCAATTAGGGTTAAGAACGCGCCAAAATTTTTCAGTTTGACCCTTCAACTTTCAAACTCATCAGCAGAGTTATGAAAGTATTGACCGAAAGTCAACAATCCCAAAATCGTTAAAAATCATCTCCTTAAATATCATACCAACCTCACAATAAACTCCATAAATCCTTAATCACTAAAGCAAATCCCCAATTCCAAACCCTAACATAACATCAATCCAACATGAGTTCATCAAAAACACCAATCATCGAAATATCTTCAGATTCATCATCGGAGGACTCAAAAGGTTGGGCTAGTTACTTTCCTAAGAATGCATCCACATCGCAAAACAAAGGAAAAGCAATCAAGGAAGATTCATACTCCGATCCACTTCCATCGACACCATCGTCATTTGAAGAATCAAGCGATGACGAAACAGCTGATTGGCCTGGGAAACAGCAAGGTTGGCCAAAACACATGACTTACTACCAAGGAGCTTGGGAGATCATCCCTCCAAAACATCCAATAACAGCTGAACTACAGAAGCAACTGGAGAAAGCCGCAGCCGACTTTGCAAAGAGTGTCCACATTCCACATCCGAAGCCAAATCCGGTTGAGAAGAAACCCTCTGTGCCAAAGAAGAACAACCAGCAGAAGAAAGCAGCTCCCTCCACCAGTCAGCAGCAAACTCCACCTCCTCGTCCAGTAGTGCTTGCACTCCCCTGCCCAAAGGTTTTTGAGGCCATGGGCACTAGGGGACCACGAAGCAAGGTCATGCCTGATTTTGCTAAGATGTAGGTTGTGAATCTTTGTAGCTTGATGTCTTTTGAACTTTTCTTTTGAGTGATGTTTGTAAGAAAACTGTCTCTGTACTTTGCTTATGGAATGAATGAACCTTTTAATTTTCCTTGCTTTACTTGAGTATTTGTATATGTATCTGCAAAAGGTTAGTTGCAAACAACAAACACAAACAAGAATATTCCATAATAGCAGCAGAGTAGCATAGCAACAAACCAACTAAGCAGCAGACTTTAACTAAACACAAGATAATGACAAATCAACAGCACAAATCCTTACAAAATTTTACAAAATCATACAGAGATAAGATAGTTAAAATAGTTAAAGATTGATCATGCCAATACTAGCAACTAGAAACTGAAATCTACTGATGTCAAAACATTTTGTAAGTAAATCAGCAACATTGTTGTCAGTATGAATTTTAACCACTTGAATTAACTTTTTCTCATAACAATCTCTAATAAAATGATGTCTTATCTCTATGTGTTTTGTTTTAGAATGAAAAACAGGATTTTTTATAATACACATTGTGCTGTTGTTGTCAATAAAAATTTTTGTGTTCATGAAATTGTACCCATAATCCAGCAGCTGGTTCTGAATCCAGAGCACCTGTCCACAGCAGCTAGAAGCAGCAACATATTCTGCTTCAGTTGTTGAATTGGCTACCACTGTTTGTTTCTTACATTGCCAAGAGATAAGCCTATGACCAAGATACTGACAGCCTCCTGTAGTTGATTTTCTATCCATAGTAGCTCCAACATAGTCACTATCTGAGTATGCTATCAAGTCAAATGGTGAATTATTAGGATACCAAAGACCAAGTTTTGGTTGACCCTTTAGGTACCTAAAAATTCTTTTGACTACTTCCAAGTGTGAAACCTTTGGGGACACTTGGAATCTAGCACAGGCACACACAGAAAACATGATATCTGGCCTTGAAGCAGTCAGATACATCAATGAGCCAATCATGGATCTATACAGATGTACATCAACCTCTACTCCATCTTCATCCTTGAGCAAAGGTTTATTCTTATCCATAGGTGTCTTGGCTGCCTTCACATCCTGAAATCCAAATTTCTTCAACATATCAGCCACATACTTGTCTTGGCTAATAAAAATTCCATCTTTCATCTGCTTGACTTGAAGCCCCAAAAAGAAAGTCAACTCTCCCATAGAACTCATCTCAAACCTACTGTGCATTAGCTTCTCAAATCCTTCACATAACACCTTATTTGTAGACCCAAAAATGATATCATCTACATAAACTTGAACAAGTAGGATATCCTTTTTGTCTTTCTTAATGAACAATGTTTTATCAATGGTTCCTCTGCTAAAACCATTATTCAACAAATATTGGGATAAGGTGTCATACCAAGCTCTAGGAGCTTGATGTAATCCATACAGTGCTTTCTTCACCTTGTAGACCCTGTCAGGATACTTAGGATCTTCAAACCCAGGTGGTTGCATCACATAAACCTCTTCAGGTATCTTTCCATACAAGAAAGCACTTTTCACATCCATTTGATACACAGGAAAATTCTTGTATGAGGCATATGCCAAGAAAAGTCTGATAGCCTCCAATCTTGCAACTGGAGCAAATACCTCATCATAGTCTATACCTTCTTCCTGAGTGTATCCCTGAGCCACCAATCTAGCCTTGTTTCTGACAACAATCCCTCTTTCATCTCTCTTGCATCTGAACACCCATTTTGTACCAATTGCCCTTTTTCCATTTGGCAAAGCCACCAATGTCCAGACCTCCTGAAGCTTGAACTGCAGCAACTCCTCTTGCATAGCTTCAACCCAACTTTCATCCTTCATAGCCTTGTGAATGGTCTTGGGTTCTTCCTGAGATAAGAAACAGGCAAACATACAGTTTTGTAGATCCTTGTGGCTATTCCTCTTCTTAAGTGTCTGAGCAAATAATCCCTGATCAAGCAAATCACTCAACCCCTTTGATTTACTTCTTGTCTGTACAGCAGAGTGAACATCACCAATAATCTGCTCCTTTGGGTGAATCTTGTGGATTCTTGTTGTTGGTGTAGGACTAACAGGTATATCAGTCTCCAAGTTGGATAAATCACCTTCAGTACCAAAAACATCAACAACTTCATCATCAGTATCCACATATACTTCTTCCAATTCGGGCATATCATCAGAAGAATCATCATAAGAATCACCATCTTTATCAGTAGAGTCTTTGAGTTCAGCAGCAGAGTTACCAAGTTGAACAGCAGAGTGTTTTGCCTTAACAGCAGAGTGCTTTGGCTTAACAGCAGAGTGTTTAGACTTGGCAGCAGAGTTAAGAGAACTGCTGCTCGGTTTATTCCCTTGAATTCCATCAACTTGTGACTCTACACTTCTTTCCTTATCATCATGAGCAGGTTCATCATCACCTTCTGCATTAACCTTTGGTATTTCCTTATGTACAGCATCACCACCTGAACTTTTTCCTTCTTTAGCTGTTGGAGAGAAATACTGATCAAACTTCCACTTTTCAATCAACACAAACTCCTCTGCAGATCCATCCTTCTGTGCTTGTGTACCTGCATTAGGGTTAGTTTGTGTACCTGCAGACATGTGAGTAGTACCTGCAACAACTGGTTGATAATTCATACTTTTGGTTAAAGAATCAATATCAAACATCCAGTCAGGTCCTTTTCCATCAACATTAGGTGTGGTTTCTCTAATAGTCACATGTAAATTTTCAACTACATGCCCAGTTCTTTGATTAAAAACTCTAAAAGCCTTACTTTCAGTAGAGTAACCAACAAAGAAACCTATGTCTGCTTTCTCACTAAACTTTCCTAAGTGGTCAATGGTGTTCAAAATAGTAACAGGACACCCAAATGGTCTTAAGAAACCTATCATAGGTTTTCTACCATGCAATAACTCATAGGGGGTCTTGTTATGAGGCTTAACTATCTTAGTCCTATTCTGCACATAACAAGCAGTGTTGACTGCTTCAGCCCAAAAGATAGTGGGTAACTTAGACTCTGACAACATAGTTCTGGCAGCTTCAATTAATGTCCTATTCCTTCTCTCAGCCACACCATTTTGCTGAGGAGTTCTAGCTACACTAAATTGTCTAGTTATACCCTTTTCCTCACAGAACTGATTCATCACCTTGTTCTTAAATTCAGTTCCATTATCACATCTGATGACTTTGACCTTATGATTAAATAGGTTTTCTATCCTGATAATAAAAGCATTAAGAATGCCTGCAGTCTCATCCTTAGAAGCTAAAAAGAATACCCAAGTGAACCTACTATAGTCATCAGTGACCACTAAACCATACATCTTTTTATTTAAACTATTCACATATGTAGGTCCAAATAAGTCCATGTGTAACATAAACAAAGGTTCAGTTATAGAATTCACCAATTTGGACTTACATGAAGCTCTATGTTGCTTTCCCATCTGGCAAGCAACACAAACTTCAGGATTCTCAAAGACCTTTGAAGGCAATCCTCTGACCAAGTTCCCTTTCACCAACTTGTTCATAGCCTTGTAGTTCAGATGCCCAAGCCTTCTGTGCCATAGTTTGGATTCATCAACAGTGGCTTTGGCAAACAGACAAGTCAAATCTCTTTTAGGAATAATATTCTTTATATCCACACTGTATATATTGTCATGTCTAGGGACTTTAAGAAGAACCAATTTATCATCGGGTATCTTATAGTCAGGAGACAAAACAAGACACTCAGTGTCGGTAAAAAGAACAAAATTCTTCCTGTCACACATTTGTGAGACACTAAAAAGATTAAACTTGAGACCATTCACCAAATATACTTTCTCAAAATCCAACTTTCCAGTTCTGATGATGCCTTGACCAACTATTTTACCTCCTTTAGGATCATTTCCAAAGGCCACATAACCACCATCCAAAGCTTCAAAATTCTCCAAGTTGCTTTGGTCTCCAGTCATATGTGAAGAGCATCCACTATCAAAAATACATTTGTCCTTTAGCTCCTTTTGTAGATTGCCCTGCACAAAAAGTAAGAGAATTAGTTTCTCTTGGGGACCCAAGCCATTACTGACTTGGATCTACCTTGTGCATCAAAGTAGTCAAATTTCTTCAACTGCATTGGTGCACTGCTGTGTCTGAGAACATGATCTAAAACTTTAACTTTTGGTTTCCAGACCCAGCAAGCTGAGGCTTTAACAGCATAAAAATGGTTGCCCACAACAGTATCAGTCACAACTTTAGGCAAAACAGCAGAGTCTGCCTGAACAGCAGAGTTTGCTGGAACAGCAGGGTTTGACTGAACAGCAGAGTTATCTATATTCTTCTTTATGGACACATTTGGGGCAATAGGAGAGATAACTCTAGAAGTACCATCTCTCATCAGAACTTCCCTAGGAACCATGTTTCTTTTGGGATGTGGGTGAGTCTTTCTACCAAAGTTTCTATGGTTCACCCTTGTATATTGGTTCCACACTGGTTTTTGATAGTAATAACACTCATCTTGCAAATGTTCAAAACTACCACAACTATAACATGCCTTTTTAAATAGTTGAAAATCAGTCCCTAATTTTTGTGAAACTAGGTTGTTCCAATTTCTCTGGTTTCCCCTAGGCAAGTTATTAGTTCTCTTAGGATATACTCTAGGTGTATTGTCAAACTCAGCCATCTTCCTAGAGATACCTTTACCTAGCTTAGGCTTAACAAACTCAACCATTTTAGCTCTAGGTACTTGTGATTCAACAACAGCAGGAATTTCTTTCTTTTTGTTCTTAGAGGTTGAATCAGATTCTACAATCCCATCATCACTGTCAGACTCCCAATCTTCAATCAGGGGTGGTTGCTCATACTTCTTTAACTCAACCTTAGGTGACTCTTTGTTAGTTTCACTAGTTTCTTCTACAGGTTTACTAGTTTCACCTACAGGTTTATCCCCAGACTCAGATATGAAAGTCAATGTCCTAGTAGGAGGGGCATGAGCACTAAGTTTCTTAGGGTGAGCAACAGCATTGTACCCTAGTCCACTACCTGAATCAGCAAAGTGCCTTCCTATTGGTTTACTAAGAATGTCAGTAGCAAATTGTTGTTTTTCTATCCTAACAACATGTTTTTCAGTCTCATTCTTAGCTAAATCTCTAGCCTGTTCAGCCTCCTCTACTTTTCCCATAAGTACCTTAATCTCATCTTCTTTCTTAATAAGCTCATTTTTAAGAATAGTGATTTGATCAAGATATTCAATTTCAGCCTTTTTATAGAATTCCAATTTCTCTTCTAAATTCTTTAAACCATATTCATAACTGAGATTGTCTAACTTAAGTATTTCATTTTCCTTTTTAAGATTTCCATTGCTAGACTTAAGTTCATCAATTTTATCTGAACATGATTTAAAAGAACATGATGATTCATTGGATACCTCAGAGTCTGATCCAGAAGAAGAAGAAGAATAGGCCATAAGAGCAAACTGTTAATGCATACCAATTGTAGAAACTAAGAACGTGGTAACGATAGTTTCTTGGATCGTTTTGAGCCTTAGGGTTTAACAATAACAATGAACAATATGCACAGCGGAATAGAACAAAACAATTGTTATTGACACAAAGTTTTACCAAACACCATCACCTCCAATTATTATTTGATCAGAATAATACGGTTACACTAAACTTGTAACAGGATCAAAGACACCTTTGATCTTGGAGGCTATGAACAACTTGTTTAGGCGTTTATAATCACACGCCTAAACACACACACACACACACCTTTATTATCTACATCGTGGAAGACATACAATAATAAAAACCCTAACCCTTGATCTCTTTATATAATAGAGATTTAGGGTTTACAAAATACTACGAAGGACTAAAATATAAATCTTCTTTTGCAAGTAAGTCCTTCATGTTTAATTCTTTCTTGTTTCATTCTTTCTTGTTTTGTATCATCAAATCTATAAACCCAACAATTGTGAACAATATAGAACCACTAACAAGCCTAGAGGTAACCAAAGAAATTAGAATGACCTCAAGTCTCACCAACTAGGTGATGACTTTGCCTTTTATAACAAAGCTTGTTACACCTTGTGGTAGTTTTGATCATCTTGCTGCTTTCTATAACCAGTGGGTATCTGGATATACAAACAATAGAGTGAACTTAAAAAGTAATACTCCTAAATTTCACTTTCACTCTAATTCTAATAGAACAAAACCCAGAGTAGTTTCAAAAGCAGTTCCTACTGCTAAACCATTTATGACTGTTTACCCAAAACAAACAGTTAAAGGTGCAAAAACAACTTACAATCATGCATCAACAACTGGTAAAAGGCCCATTCAAACAAAAGCAGTGGTCCAAAAACAAGTTTGGAAACCAAAGGGAACAACTATAAAGCTAGCAGTTTCTACTGCTAAGCATGTAGTTCATACTGCTGCTTGGGAAAACAGGGCAAATGTTGTTAAGGCCTCAGCATGTTGGATTTGGAGACAAACTAAACCCAATGGTGCATCAACCATTCTTAAGAGATTAAAGTACATTGATGCACGAGGCAGATCCAAGTCAGTAATGGCTTGGGTCCCCAAAGGAAACTAATATTCCTCATTTTTGTGCAGGAACATTCAACTGATAAACAAGAGGATCAAGGATACCCAGATATTGGATGTTCAAGGTACATGACTGGCAACATGTCTTATCTCTCAGATTTTCAATCAATAAATGGAGGATATGTTAGCTTTGGAGGAGGTATTGGTGGCAAAATTTTCGGTAAAGGTACAATTAAAACTGGAAATTTAGATTTTGAAGATGTGTATTATGTACAAGAGCTTAAGTATAATCTTTTTAGTGTCTCACAAATGTGCGACAAAAAGAACAAAGTTCTTTTTACTGACACTGAATGTCTTGTACTTTCTTCTGATTTTAAGATGCCTGATGAAAGTCAAGTACTTCTTAAAATTCCAAGAAAGGGCAACATGTACAGTGTTGATATGAAAAACATTGTTCCTAAAGAGGCACTTACTTGTCTTATTGCAAAGGCCACATTGGATGAATCAATGAAATGGCATAGGAGGCTTGGTCACATTAACTTCAAAACCATAAATAAGATTGTTAAGAATGGTTTGGTAAGAGGTTTACCTCAAAAACGATTTGAAAATGACCAAACATGCATTGCTTGTCTTAAAGGCAAACAACACAAAGCCATTTGTAAGCCCAAAATTTTTAACTCTATTGATCAATCATTGTTTATGCTTCATATGGACTTATTTGGACCTACTTCTGTTAGTAGTATGATGCATAAAAGATATTGTCTAGTTATTACTGATGACTATAGTAGATTTACATGGGTTTTCTTTTTAGATTCTAAGGATGAGACTTCTAGCATCCTTAAGACATTCATTACACAGATAGAAAACCAAGTAGACAAAAGAGTAAAAGTCATTAGATGTGATAATGGGACAGAGTTTAAGAATAGAGTTATGGATGACTTCTGCAAGGAAAAAGGTATTAGGAGAGAATTTAGTGTAGCTAGAACTCCTCAGCAAAATGGAGTAGCTGAGAGGAGAAATAGGACACTCATAGAAGCTGCTAGAACCATGTTAGCCGACTCTAAGTTGCCTATCACTTTTTGGGCTGAAGCAGTTAATACTGCTTGCTATGTTCAAAATAGGGTTTTGGTTGTCAAATCTCACAATAAGACATCATATGAGCTTTTTAGAGGTAGAACTCCTGCAATAGGATTTCTTAGACCTTTTGGATGTCATGTGACAATTCTGAATACCTTAGACCATCTAGGAAAGTTTGATGGTAAAGCAGATGAAGGATTCTTAGTTGGATATTCTCTTAATAGCAAAGCTTTTAGAGTATACAACTCAAGAACTAGAAGAGTAGAGGAGAACCTGCATGTGCAATTTTTAGAGAATAAATCCAATGTAGCAGGTCAAGGTCCCAAATAGCTATTTGATCTCGAGACACTAACCCATTCTATGAATTATGTGCCTGTTGTTGAAACTAATGAATTTTCAGGTTCAAAAAGAGATGAAACAACAAATGAGGCAGGGTTAGACAAAGAGACAGATCAAGATCATGTATGGATGCCAATATGCACAAGTACAAGTGTGGCTTCAACTTCAACAAATGATGAACCTTCTACTGATAAAGATAAAGAAGGGATTGAAGATGAAAACAAGGAAGATGGAACAAAGGAACAAGAGAAAGTTTCTACTGATGATAGTACTGTTGAGACAGAGCATTCTACTACTAGGCTTAATTTTTCTACTGCTGAGCCAAATGTTTCTACTGCTGGCCCATCAGAACCAAATGAAGCAGAATTCTCAGAAGATGAGGTGGATTTCAACAATCTCCCTCCTAACTATCAAGTTCCTTCTACACCACACACAAGGATTCACAAAGTCCACTCCCTGGACAATGTGATTGGAGATGTACAATCAGGGGTGAAGACAAGACAACAACTGATGTCTTCAGACCAACAAGGGATTCTTGATGCCCTTTATGCTTCAAGGCAACATGAGTTTTCAAACTCTTGCTTGTTTGTATGTTTTCTATCACAAGCAGAACCAAAGAATGTTCTTAAAGCCCTAGATGATTCAAGTTGGGTAGTAGCTATGCAAGAGGAGCTTCTTCAGTTTAAGATTCAGAAGGTATGGGTGCTAGTTGATTTACCCAAGGGTGTAAGGGTAATTGGCACTAGATGGGTTTTCAGAAATAAAAGGGATGAAAGGGGCATAGTGATTAGGAATAAGGCTAGATTAGTAGCCCAAGGGTATACATAAGAAGAAGGGATAGACTATGAAGAGGTTTTTGCTCCAGTAGCAAGGATTGAAACCATTAGGTTATTTTTGGCTTATGCTTCATTTATGGGCTTCACAGTTTATCAAATGGATGTCAAGAGTGCTTTTTTATATGGTACTATTGAAGAAGAGGTGTATGTCTCACAACCTCCAGGGTTTACTGACCCAGATCATCCAGACAAAGTGTACAAGGTAGTTAAGGCTCTTTATGGCCTTCATCAGGCACCAAGAGCTTGGTATGAAACACTGGCTTCCTACTTAATAGAAAATGGATTTCAAAGAGGCAAGATTGATCAGACATTATTCATCAAGAAGCACAAGAATGATCTTTTGCTAGTTCAGGTGTATGTGGATGATATCATCTTTGGATCTACAAGGAAGGAGATGTGTTTGGAGTTTGAGAAACTTATGCATAATAAGTTTTAGATGAGTTCCATGGGGGAACTTACATTCTTTTTGGGTCTGCAAGTTAAGCAATCAAGTGAAGGCATATTTATCAGCCAAGATAAATATGTTGCATAGATTCTTAGAAAATTTCAATTTGCTGATTCAAAAGTGGCAAGCACACCAATGGACTCTGAGAAGCCACTTTTTAAAGATTTAGATGGAGACAATGTAGATGTACACACATACAGATCTATGATAGGCTCTTTGATGTATCTCACATCATCAAGACCTGATATCATGTTCTCTGTTTGTGCTTGTGCAAGATTTCAAGTAACTCCAAAGGTTTCTCACCTCACAGCTGTCAAGAGGATTTTTAGATATCTCAAGGGTCAACCTAGGTTGGGTCTATGGTATTCTAGAGAATCACCTTTTGACTTGGTAGCATTTTCAGATAGTGATTATGCAGGTGCAAGCTTGGACAGAAAGTCAACAACTGGAGGATGTCAATTCCTTGGGTGTAGACTTATCTCATGGCAGTGTAAGAAGCAAACAATTGTGGCTACTTCAACAACTGAAGCTGAATATGTAGCTGCTGCAAGTTGCTGTGGTCAAGTCCTATGGCTTCAAAACTAACTTCTTGACTATGGGTACAATTTCATGAACATTGTCATACATATTGATAATAGTAGTACAATTTGCTTAATTAAAATTCTAGTACAACATTCTAAAACAAAACACATTGAAATTAGACATCATTTTATTAGAGACTGAAATGAGAAAAAGTTGATTCAAGTTCTTAAAATTAATTCTGATCAAAACTTTGCAGATCTTCTTACAAAAGCTTTTGATGTTGGAAGGTTTCAATACTTGGTAGCAAGTATTGGAATGCTTATCCTCTATGATTTTAAAACTTTGTGTTTTTGTATATAAATTTTTGTTTGTACTGTTAGCATTGTTAATTACTACTGTTACTGAAAAGTTTGTACTGCTAGTATAAATTTTTGTTTGTTAAGTTCATACTGTTAGTCATATGATTCTATTGCTATAAGACAAATGTTTTGCATTTTGTTTCTTGGTTTTGGACTAACAATTTCAGGTATGAACATTGAGCACAAAGGAAGTTTCAAGTGAAATGGAAGCAGCAGAATGATTATCCTAGTTGCTGACATAATAGGTTTATGATGGACTGAGTTTGGGAATTCATTAACAAAGGTTTACACCTAAGTTAATTGATTCTTTAAAACTTCTTTCTTGAAACCTGATTATGATATTTCACATTGACTTGATGGCTCAGTTGGTCAGATAGTAACTGACACAACTCACTTTCTATCATTTTATACTTTAATTAGTATAATGAGCAAGTCTAAGGACATCTGATAGAAAGAACAGCTAGCAAAAGTGAATCTAACACTTGTGTTAGAGGTAACAATTGCTATGAGCTGGAAACCCTGTCAAGAAAGCCTTTTGAATAGGTTTATCTTTACACAGGCGGTTATTTATAACTGAAAACATTGATTCTCTCACAACCAGAGGTTACTTTAAACCGAATTCTTGATTAAGTGTTTGTTACACACTTAATCCCTTCAAAATGGTTGAGAGCAGTATGATTTTTCAATAATAAAATCATATTCATACTGCTAAAAGTTTCTTAAAAAGGATTTACAAAGAGGCTCATAAAAACCATCAAATGATGGACAATGAGTCAAAGCCCCATGATTCACCACTCATAGGAGTTAACACACATAGAAGTAATGAGGGCAGCAAATTAAACTCTTAAGGAATTGATGGCCAACATGTCAACCATTGTCTGAAAATCATGTTCTAATTGCTAGTTCACATGATGGTGAGAGATCTTCCAAACAGGGGAGAAAATATTTTGGTACATAGTGAGAGATCTTCCAATCTCAGGGGAGGAAGATTAACCAATAAGGGAAGAAAAGATTGTGGTTGTGTATGCTCAGAACAGGGGAGAAATTGATCAAGCAGTTGTTGTATCTCCTCCTACAATGGAAAAGATAAGAGCATACAAGATGATGATGTCAGCTTTTTGAGAAGCTAACATGTCTTATTATTCAACAAATAATAAGAACAAGCATTCAGTTGATGGATGTTGTGAATAAACTTTTTCAGTTGATGGATACTGGGAATAAGCTCTTCAACTGAAGATTCTGGAGTATTATATATATTCAGAAGGGATGAAGCATTCAAATGGAGAAAGTTCTATCTAGGAGCTTTCAGTTTCAATTTTAGTTGACTACGTTTGTTCATCACTTGCAAAGGCATGCTGGAAGAAGATTTGACTTCTTGGAACAAGCATCCAAGGTACACAGCACCATTGCCTCTTATAATTCCTCCATCCAAGGAAATCGCACCATCTTTTATTCAAAGTACTGCTATTGTTCAAGACAAAGAAAGATGATGTTATTGCTGAAAGAGATTCACAGAAGGTAGATGAGTTAGACAGAAAGATATTTAATCTTGAAGAACAAAGGAAAGCTCAGATCAAGAGTCTGACTATGAAGTGTTTGAAAGATCCTCACAATCAAAATTTAATTCAGAAGAAACATGTTGATTAGGGAAATCACATGTTTAGGGGAGGATTGTTGTGAATTAAATGTTCTGAAGATTAGTATTGGGAATTAAACGTTTACAAGGTTAGTTCTGCTCAAAGAAATATACTAAGTGTCATTGTACTGCTAGTGTATTTCATTCTACTGCTAGTGCAACAGATACTGCTGTTGAAGAGATAAGTGTCGCGTATTCTACTGGTGTATGGATAAGTATACAAAGATATTTTGTGTATAAAAGTCAAAGATATACGGTAGATAATATCTTTGATAGATGTTCAGTCAACAAGTTGTGTACACAGATACAAGTTGTATCTTAAGGACTGACACACTCAAGCAAAGCAAGTAGTTCGACAAGACTTATCATTTATTGTAAAGATCTTGTTTGTAATATAAAAGGAAGATCTTAGACTAGATATTGTGTGTGCTTAATTCATATGCTTAGAATATCTGTCAAGAACAAAGAACATAACATATCATAGAAATCATAAGTTATAGAAACATATAGATTCAAGGTTTGTAACCCTAGTGATAGTGAAGATCACTCGTATTATTATCTTATTAATATTGAATCGTTTGGTGTTAACATTGTGTGTTCATTGTTCATTACTCAAGCATTACTTTCCATTTCCAATAACCAAATAACCTTCTAAGTGTGGTTAAGTAGATTCCGCATACTTAACCATATTAACTCAAAGTATCACATACACAAGTTACAAAGGACTAACATCCTTAAGGTGTAACGAATCCTCTCAGACACTACCCGGCATTATTTTTTTTAATAATGGCATAGGAAAGTGTGTAGAATTAATTTCGTTCATCCCATTTTCTTCTTGTGCTTCTGTCGTGTATATAGGAGAGTAAACGTTATGGTTTTGGTGCTTTGTTCTTCTGTCGTGGTGAAAGTGAAAGGATTTTAGTGTTGCTTAAGTAGAAGATCTTAGTGTTGCATAAGTAGAGCATTATTTTAGTGCTGCTTAACAAAGTCAAAAATTGGGATACGTTGGTGTTTGACATGCTATTTGGTTATAAAGTGAAGTACAAATATTATTGTAAATATGAATTTGTATTTAAATGAATGGAAACTTATTTTCGAGTATTTTGATCGCAAGTAGATGACAAACTTTTATTTATTACGTAAACAAAGCATAGTAATATATTGCAAAGACAATAAAACCGTGATACAAAAAATAAAACACAGAGTTTAAAACAAGTAAAGTTAATCCAAGTGATCCCAAGTTTCCGAGTTGTCTGAGTGATAACCATCATTATACGGAGACCAGTTCGTAAACCTGCTCTCTTCGTACTCTCGTTCGAAAGTGTTAAGCAAACACGATATTGTCATTGAGTTGTCATATTAATGTCAGTACTTAAAAAATTGAATAGTTATATCAATGTCATATTTCGTGTAAAATTTTAAACGAACACGACATTGTCAATGAGTTGTCATATCAATGTCAGAACAATTATTTTTCTGCTACGAATTGTTATTCACTTTATAAGCTAGCTATGAATTGAAATATACATAGATTTGTTACTTCTCTCTAGAGTAGCCATGAATTCAAATATTAAGAAGTTCAAATGTGTATTACATTTTGATGATCAGCATCGAGGTGTCATTATGTATAATGATATGACGTACTCAGGGTTAGTTGGGTTGGTGGTGAAGAAATTCAATTTAGATCCAAATGTTCCGATTAATTTGTCGTGTAATTAAGTTGTCTTCATTTGACTATCGTATTGACATTACTGAAGATGACGAGGTAATGTTTTTTGTTGAATATGCTTGTAGTGCTTATGATAGAGTGGCACAATTGTATGTTGTTCAACCCAACAAATAAGACGATTGTGTTTATCTTGCTTTATCTTACGTGGCTTGGTTTTTATTAATGAAGGTTTCTACTTTTATTTGAATGAATGTAATTTGGATGCATAGGCTAACATTTATTCAAACATTGATTACGAAAATCATATAAAGAAGACAATATTAAAGCATACATGACACATATTGAGTGATATAATTAATAATAGAAACTATTCTTCCATATCGCTTTATGACGTTCATCTGCTTTAGCATCCTCATTCTCAAAGTGTTCTTGTTCCGTCCATTCAACCATTTGATTAAAAGTGTAATCTGATTGTGCTATATTCTTTTTTCCATCTTCGTTGCCACTTGTGTAGTCTGTTATCACATGATCCATCATTTCTTCCAAGGTAGCATTTGGGCATATATATTTTGCAATAATAAAATAGACACCGCCATGGTCAATGTGAATTACCAACTGGCCTTGTGCTGCTGAAATATCAAACATCACATGCATATCATAGATGTTTCTTAGTTTGACGGTGATTGAAAACCCAGTGTGTTGTACTTCATAATATAGAGCATGAATCTTCCTATCAACAATGTTAAACAAATATTGCTTCAGCTCTTCCAGCTTTATTCTTGGAATATTGATGTTCATCTTCCAACCGTTTACATACTTCGGTTTTTCGCCATTGCAAACCAATTGACCATTATTGTGAACAAGAAAATTGAAAATGGTTTGCGTATACGGTGTAGTAGGTTTAGTTTTTTTCTTGCACCCAAGTTTAAACCGGACACGCTCTTCTCGTTTGCTTTTTCTCTGAACCATTTGATGTAGATACCGGACACCCTCTTCATGTTTTAATTTTGTTTCTTCTGACATTACACCAGCAAATGATTCTTCCAAAGAACCATCATCTGGAATCAAAACTGTGCTTAGATCTATAGGATGCTCAGAAACGAAAATTTGGAGCTTCCCAACAACTTTTGCGATGTCATACATAACATCAATATCATAATCGTTTTTAACTGCTTTCATACCCTCTAACGTGTTGTTTTGTGGCAATGCGTAATATTGACTTTGGACCCTTGTTGGTAATTTTCTCTTAAGATAGGTAAGCATACCTTGAAAATCAATTTCTGGAACAATAATATTCATGTGTGAACTATCTTGATATGTTAGTGGGTTAAGTATAAACTTTCCGTTGTAGTTGATAGTGAATTCGAAAGTAGGGTTATTAGATGTTGACATTTGGTGAATGAAAGAAGGAACAATTGAATTTGATTCATTGAAACCACAAAGTGGTATATATATATATATATATATATATATATATATATATATATATATATATATATATATATATATATATATATATATATATATATATAAAATCTGATACCACAAAGGTGAGCAGTCATTTCATTGTCAGAATTGGTGAATGAGTAATCAATTCAATGTTTTTTATCATTAAAGCTGAAAACATATAAAGAAGATGATAAAATCGATACTTGGATAATAGAAAATGGAAAGCATAATACGACATTACAAGTAGGACAGACCTAGACTTACTAACTAGTCAAATCGTGGCTTGGATAATAGAAAATGGAAAGCATAATACGACATTACAAGCAGAACAAACCCATACTTACTAACTAGTCAAATAACTTTTTTGAACATGAAGGTTTATCTTGTATATTCTTCTTGGTACCCTCATTATTGCATTGATCGGCCACAACGAGTGGGGATAACTCCACCCGTGATACGTACACATGTAGTTTATTTTGATCGACTAAAAAAGTTTCAAACTCGACTGGATCTACGCAAGCAATTAAACCACCTACAAACTTTCTTCCAGGTGGGGAAGTGAACTTTCCATAATGGTGAAGTAGGACTTTGAATGTCATTTCTTGAACTTTAGAAAGATTTAAAAAAAGAATGCAAAGGTTTTATTGAAATTGAAGTGCAACAATGTGGTTTATATAGTGTGACCTGATCACGTTTTTATTATTTTCATCAAGGACACTGATTGTGTTATCAAATCAATAGTGTCAATGAACAGTGTAAATGCGATGTGCATACTCTTCTCTTGCAACGATTGTGTTATCAAATCAACAGTGTAAATGATCAACTTTTTCACCTAGTTATCATTTCTACTATTTAAACACGGTTGTTGTGGAAATACATACTAGCATTACCAAATGGAATTTATTAAAAGATACATAACATATGTTACAAATTAACTACAATTACAGGAAAATACATAACAAAAAAGAACTAACTTGTTACAAACCAAAGAAATTAAACCAACTATTATTAGATTGCTGAGTGTTTTGATCATCTAAATGTTGAGAGGCTTATGGTTGGGAGTCGTATTGTTCATAGCCTTGAGACGGGTTATGATGAGCATTTTGTTCATGACTTGTTTGACCTTGGTCATATGGTTGCGTTGTGTAAAACCTTTGATCATATGGTTGCATTGAGTATGTGTTATGTTCAAATACTTGCGATGGGTATGTTTCATAAGTAGGAAAGTTGTGATGATGTGTTTGAGTCGGGTATGAGTCGAACGAAGGTGGAGTTTCATGTTGCTCGTTAACTATTTTTTTGGGTATTGTTTTCTTTTGTTTAACAGTGGATCAGGGATGAATGGTTTTTTTCATTGCCCACGTTGGTGGCCCGCTTCACCGCACCTACTACAATGTATTACTCGTGGTTCCTCACCCTGAGATCGTATACGGTCAGTATTTTTTGGCCGACCGGGTTGTGGGTTGTCCATTCGTGGAGGAGTGATGGGTTGTATATGTGTTGGATACTCCCATTCGTGAAACTCTCCAACAAAATTAACCGACTCTGCATATGTCGCTTGGTATTTCAGTTTTTTAAACCAATCTTGTACGAATTGCACACAATTTGTTTGACCTAAGAACCTAGTAACAACAATAACGTGACCACAAGGTATCCCAGAAAGTTGCCATTTGCGGCAGTCACATGACATGGTCGCTAAGTTCTCTTCACGATTGTATCGCCCATAAACCTGGAACCGATCTTGATTAACCCCGTATACACTCCAAGTTGCGCTTTTGATTTTTCTCTTTTCCACCTTATTGGCAGCCCAATCTGTTATTTCATACTTCATTTTCGCTACATAAACACATAGGCATAAAAGAGTGACTTTATATTAAAAAAAAAACCATTTAAAAATATATATTTTCTTTTGGAAGATAAATACCAGCAACTTCTCGCCGTTTAAAATACCAATCTTGCACCATTTTTCAATATTGCTCGGTCAACATTGTGATTGGCAACTTCCTTGATTTTACAGTACAAGCATTAACAGACTCAACGTTGTTAGATGTACAATAATTGTAACGAGTGCGTGGGGAATATGCTCTGGACCATCTTTGCACATCCGTTTCAACTAGCTTGTTGTACGCCTCAGGCTGAATAACCTGCAGTATTTGCATCTTACTATCAAATTCTTTAGGTGTATACGCTTTGCATATGCTCCAATATAGCCCATTTGTTTTTTTATTTTTCAAAGAAAGGTTCATCATTAGATGACGACAACATATACCATGAAACGCCAACGGGTATTCATTGCGTACTGCTAACGTAATAGCAGTGTGCCTATCAGATATGATAACCAAATCCTGGCTATCGCCTATGCATTCTTGAAGTACTGAAAACCACCATAACCAACAATCACCAGTCTCCCCTCTGCATATACCGTAAGCAATGGGCACAATTTGGTTGTTTCCATCCATGCCTATAGCTAACAAGTTTGTACCTTTGTATACACCCTTCAAATGTGCCCCGTCGACTATAAGCAGAGGGCGAAGATGTTGCATGAAAGTTCGAATCTGAAGAAAAAAAAAGTATTGTAAACACCTTTTAATAAGTAAACTTACAATAACATATCACATTTATTTATTTCAAAAAAATGAGTATCACTTACTGAAACACCAATGGCAACGAATAACATCTCAAAAACTCTTTCTTCGTTTGTCTTGATACGTGTAATTGTGCCTCTTTTTTTTTTTTTTTTTTTTTTTTTTTTTTTTTTTTTTTTTTTGTAGATTGTGACAATAATACGGTAACATTTCAAACGATTCTGTCGGTAAACCCCTTATCATTTGTAACCCATAATCCTTTCCTCTCCATGCTTGTTGGTAAGATATACTTATTTTATATTGCGCCAACATGTCTTTTTGCATATCTTTTGGTTTTAAATCTCGTCTACTATCTTTTAACTTTTCACTAAAAATGTGACCAATAACTTTTTTATTTGCATTTCGATGGTTAGGATATGTTTGAGTTTTGGGACACGTGTGAATATCTTTCATACTAGTAACTACAAACACATTTGTACCTTGCAGGCGTTTAGAGATAATTCTCCATTTGCACTCTTTATAAGGAAAGCATTTACAATCAAACCTGTCTGGTTCCGATTTTCGTACTAAAAACTGGTAACCTTCTTCTAAACATTTCAACCTAACTGCAACGTCTATTTTTTCTCTTGTGTCAAAAAACTTTTCGACATAAAAATCAGAATCGTTATTATGTTGGTTTGAAATTATTGGTTTGGATTGGTAAAGAGGTGTTTTTGGAACGTCAGAAACGACTGAAAAAATGTTCTTCCATTCATGGTGAATTGGTTTCAGGTTATTACCTACTCCAATAAAACCATCATTTTCTTCATCTTCTACATCATCATCTGGCCCGAATGTAAACGATGATCCTGGTTTTATGAAATTCGCCTCATCTTTATATCCGGACTCATTATTTTCATAATCATTTGATTCAAAATTTTTAGATGGGCCATCATTAAAAAAAGACTTATTATGGTTTTTATTATTGAAATAAGGTGAGTTTTCTTGAAAAGCAAATGACGCGATGTTTTGGTTAGGTGTTGTTTCAAAAAAATTGTAAAACGTTGGGTTTTCTTGGGTTGACCTAAAATATGTAGTTTCTTCAAATTGTTTCGCTTTAACCACATACAGATGTGGCATTTCTGCATTCGAATAATCATAATCAGCAAAAAAAGTTACCTCGTCGTCATCAATGATATCCATTCGAACGTCAAATGAAGGGTGCAAAAATTTAAAATTAAGCCGAATATTGGGATCCAACTTGAATTTAGAACGCACATGCTCAACTAACCATGAGTATGTGATATCAGTATACATAACCACACCTCGTTCGGTATTATCAAAATGGAATATGCATTTGAATTTATGTATATCTGAAGTCATGGCTATGTATATCTGAATTTATGTGTATTAGAAGTATTTGCTATGTTTGGATATACATTTTGCTTTATATATACATACAATGATGTAACAAGTACATGACAATTTCGTGTATGTGTAATTTTTTACACGAAATATGACACAGATTTGACAACTCTATGACAATGATTTGACAACTCTATGATAATGAGTTGACTACTTAATGACAATTGCGTTTACATGTAATTTTTTACTAGAAATATCCTCTATTTAAGTCTTACATTGTTACGCTAATTATACTCAATCTTTTATGATATTGCTTACTAAAAATCATTCACTAATATATTCCTTTACACTTTCAAAAAATGTCGGACAACATACCATTCGACCTTCAAGTTGATATCATGAATAAACTTCCAGTTAAGTCTTTACTACAGTTTCATAGTGTGTCAAAGAGATGGAGGTCTTCCATAGACTTACCCAACTTCATCCGTAGTTACGGTTTTCCTGAAACAGATATGTGTTGTTTTAGTTTAACATATATGCAAGGTAATGTTGGTTTTATGTTTTAGGTAAATTAAAATTTAGCCTTCACGCATCTAGATACAACTTTTAATCTTCCAACTCTTAAGCCAATTGCTACTTCTGAAGGTGTATGGTGCTTTTCATATGGTTCAAATATGATGGTTGTTCTTTGGAACCCATCAATAAAAAGATCTGTAGGAATATTCGTCCCTAGTTTCTTGAATCAACCTGATTCACCAAAAATGGTCATCAGTTTTGGTGTCGTCCTAACACCTTAGACCCAACCCTTTTAAAGATTAATTACCCGTATTACGGTCAAAGACCATGGTATGTGTCAGTGTATACATTGAGTTCGAGACGTTGAAACAATCTTGAAAATGACTGTTTGCCCCATGAATCAATTAGAATAAAACGGTCTGGTCAAGCAGTAGTGGGTGGTAAAATTTTATGGGTTGGTTCTGAAAAATTTGTTTATAATTGTTAGGAATATAAATATTCACATGAAAGCCTCGGTCACCCCGAGTATGGATTAGCATTAAGTAGCTCGTTGGTTTAATCTTATTAGTTTAGATATCGTTTCACCATGGAGTCGGGTCGGGTCTTTACCCACTGTCAGCCCGGTCCATAGCCTACTAGAGGCGTGTTTATGTTGTGTATAAATAGCCCTTCCCACCCATGGGAAGGGTTGGACCTCTCACTATTTTCAATCTAACATATCCCACTCTCTCTCACTAAGGTTCCACTTCTCTCTTTTTCTCTCTTTAGATTCGGCTAAATCACAAGTACCATACGAGTTTTGATTAATGAGTAACTTACAATTGGTATCAAGAGCCATGGTTTGATCACTTAGATTGTGGGTACTCGGATTTTTAGATTGGTTTTGTGGTTTTTCATTTGGTTCGACTAGTTCTCATTGAAAACACCTTGGTTTAAACTTGTTTGTGGTCAGATTTGTGATATGTTTGTACTTTCATGATTAGGGTTGTTGTATGAGCTTAGTTTAGTGTTTGGATAGATTGTTTCATCCGTTTATTGGTGTGTTTGAGTCAATTCGAGTGGTATATTGAAGTTGTCCTAGGTTGCGATTTGAGCTTCGGTATACCTTTCTAGGTTGCGATTTGAGTTGGTTTGGGAAAGGCAGTGTTGCGATTTGGGTTTGTTCGGATCTGCGATTTGGTTTATTAACAAAAAGGGAAAAAGACAAAATCGCAAGAAAGTGACGTGTTTGTCTACTTGTGAGTTGCGATTTGAGGTTGCGTTTTGAGACTGCGATTTGGAGTCTATGATTAGAAGGTTGCGATTTGAAGGTTGCGATTTGGGATTGCGATTTAGCACTGCGATTTGGCATTGCGATTTGGCATTGCGATTTGAGCCTGCGATTTAAATCAGTTGCGATTTGAGTCTCTGCGATTTGAGTCTCTGCGATTTGAGTCTCTGCGATTTGAGTTTCCTCGATTTGAGTTTCTGCGATTTGAGGTGTCTGCGATTTGCTCATTGAGATTTGATCAAACCAATACGTTACCTCAATCACAACTTAACTAAACAACAATTCAAGTAATCAAATCACGGTTCATTCTTGATTATTGTAAAATCCTGCGAAAGAATCTATTTCTCGGTTTAAATCATAGAATTGTAAAATCCCGTGCAAGTTTACATCATGGCAAGCACTCTTTCTGATGACATTCAAGCTGCCGGGTCCGATACCCACCCTCCTATGCTTGATAGGACGGATTATGAATCATGGTTACAAAGAATACGATTTTATTGCTTGGGAAAAGAGAATGGTGTTAACATTCTTAAATCCATTGATGAAGGACCTTTTCAAATGGGCACCACTAGAGATGCTGTCACTATCGCTGAGGATGGAACTGTCACTTTTGGAATTGACAGGCCACGTACTTATAACGATCTTAATGAGGAGGAGAAGAAGCGTTATGGCGCAGACATTAGAGCTTCTAACATTGTGATTCAAGGACTTCCCAAAGACGTTTACAAGCTAATAAACTTCAACACTGAAGCCAAAGCCGTTTGGGACAATGTTAAAATGCTTCTGGCTGGATCTGAACTGACCAAAGAAGATCGTGAATCTCAGTTGTATGATGAGTTTGAGCACTTCAAGATGAATCCTGGAGAAAACAACACCGATTATTATTTAAGATTTCACAAGCTTGTGAATGACATGAGGATCATCAGGATGACAATGCCAAACATCCAACTCAACTCTAAGTTTGTGAACAACATGTCACCCGAGTGGGACAGATTTGTCACTGCCGTGAAGCTCAACAAAGGATTGAGAGAGACTAATTATGAACAGCTGCATGCCTACCTACAACAACATGAAAACATGCTGTCTATGATCGTCAATTGAGGGAAAAAACTCAATCCAACAACTTCTAATGATCCACTTGCATTTGTCTCAAATGTTCAGCCGTTCAATCAATCCTCACTTGATCATGTTTATCACCATCCTTCTTCATCACAGAATCAGACACCATTTTTCCAATCATCATTGCACCCACCATCTGCTGTGAACACCCAACTGCACTCAAGATACTCTCATACGGACAAGATGATTGATAATCTCTCCAACCAAGTTTCTTTACTTGTCCAACAGTTCAGAGCAACACTCCCTCAAACCAACAACCAACTACGAACTTGATCAAATCCACGTAATCAAGCAACAGCGGAAGATGAAAGGGTTGTGGTTCAGAATGTTCAGGGAAGGTAGAATGTGAATCAAAGGAACATTGGTTGGGGTAACATACAAAACAGAGTTGGGAATGCTAATCAGAGACATGGAAGGAAAATTAATGTTACCACTGGACTAGGACACATAGCAAGGGAATGCACTCAACCAAAGCGTCCACAAAACTCTGACTAATTCAAAGATAAGATGCTATTGATGCAAGCTCAAGAGAATGGAGCAGCTTTGGACGAAGAGGAGTTATTGTTTCTTGCTGGTAATGAGGGGAACACGTTTGATACTGATGTGGATGATCAACCAGTTCAGGACTTGGCACTAAATGATCCCAACATCTTCCAAGCTGATGACTGTGATGCTTTTGACTCAGACGTTGATGATGAACCCACTGCTTAAATCATCTTCATGTCTAATCTGTCTTTTGCAGCCTCATCATCACAACAAGCTGGACCTTCCAACGCATCTATCATATATGAGGTACTAAAGCTGTATGACATGTATAACATGGTCGATGAACAGAAGATTCCTAACAAAGTACAACAGACAGATGTTGTTGAATCAGATACTGCTGATATGGGAAATAGTAATGTTATCCCATATGAACAATATGTGAATCACAACGACGTGTCTGTTGTACCAAGTAGTGCATCTTCTGTTGTCGATAATACTTGTGAATTGCATGAGAACACCGTGTTTATCCCTGATGACACTTTGACCACTAGACTTAATATCTATAAAGATCAGGTGGCCATATATGAACATCGTGCAAAATTTGAGCTAACGGAACGTGAGCAGAAAATGGATAGTCAAATGCGTACATTCATAACAGAACGTAATTTAAGGGAAGAAACATTGAAAAAGGAGTTATATTCTTTACGAAAACAACTTGATCAAACTGTTAAGCAAAAACAGGAGATCTAAGAATGTGTAATTACACTAAAACATGATTTCAAAGAAAAAGAAACAAAACTCTTAAATGATTTTTCTAGACTTAAAACGTTAAAGAATAAGATTGAAAACAAGTTGTACGCACAAGACCAGACCGGACAAACTGCTCAAATGATTCGAAAGCATAAAAACTTGTGTGATGAACATAGTGAAAAGAATGTAGGTGAACCTAAATCAGCTTTCCTTAGGAGTGCTAAAGTAGCCCAACCCTCCTTATATGATGGAAATGAACTGCTTAAGCCTGGTCATGCCCCTCCTGATGTGTCATTATTTGAAGAGATTAATGAGATAGAAGTAATAAATAGAGAAAAGTTGACTGAAAAAATGAAGGATCCCAAATGTATAGCAAATCGAGTCATAATCAAACCCCATGATTACTATGAGGCGAACCGATTAGCTATTTTTGTGCCTCAAACTAAGTTTACCCCAGAACAAATATTTTGGTCCTTATACTTAGAAAAAAGGAAAGCCGAAGAACTTCAAGCCAAAACTCCACCCTTTAGAAAGATAGCTGCAGCAACGGTGTACCCACCCAATACACCCATGCACTTAGTTCCTTTAACTCTTCCCACAGAATGTAAAACTCTAATTAGCATATATGTTTTTTGTCAACTATTTGCTGATTTCGATAAAACATGTAAGAAGAGAATTACACCAACGGAGATTACTGAAGGGGAAAGGGGCTTTGAACAAACAAAACGGTGCTATTTAACTGAGGTTATTCCATTTTTTAAACTTCTCAAAGAAAATTTTGAGGGCATGCAAAAAACCCTTGAAACTGAATTAAAAGAGATGAAAGAAGTGTTTAAAGATATTGAAAACAAAGGGAAACAAAATGCTATTGATCTTAAATGTAGTGAGATTGAAAGAAAGAATATTCTCATCACCAATGAGAATTTGATTGTTAGACGTATTGCACATGATTTATTTTATACTACTACTGATTCTGCATTAAATGCTTGTCAATTTCATGATTTGTCTATTGCATTGAATGTTTCCCAGAATCGTGTTGTTGAGCTTGAGGGGGAGAATTTAAAATTGCTTGTGAAAATCCAAAACGATGACCATGATAACATGGTCAGGCATTTTTCAAAACTAGATGTTGATAATCTTAATTTGCAATTAAAATATCAAAATTTAGAAGAAAGAACCAAAATCTCAAATGCCAAGATATCTTTGGATGATCCTAAATTTGATGCATATTTTGAATTAAGCAAACGAGATAATAAAATTCAAGCTCACACTAACACAATTCGAAAATTGAGGGCCCAGATTGCCCAATTAAAATCGAATAAGAGTGATGTGATTGGCACCCATAAACCATCATCTTTAGAAACATTGAAAAAAGAGTTATATTCTTTACGAAAACAACTTGATCAAACTGTTAAACAAAAACAAGAGATCCAAGAAAGTGTAATTACACTAAAACATGATTTCAAAGAAAAAGAAACAAAACTCTTAAATGATTTTTCCAGACTTAAAACGTTAAAGAATAAGATTGAAAACAAGTTGTACGCATAAGACCAGACCAGACAAACTGCTCAAATGATTCAAAAGCACAAAAAGTTGTGTGATGAACATAGTGAAAAGAGTGTAGGTGAACCTAAATCAGCTTTCCTTAGGAGTGCTAAAGTAGCCCAACCTTCCTTATATGATGGAAATGAACTGCTTAAGCCTGGTCATGCCTCTCCTGATGTGTCATCATTTGAAGAGACTAATGAGATAGAAGTAATAAATAGAAAAAAATTAGCTGAAAAAATGAAGGATCCCAAATGTATAGCAAATTGAGTCATAATCAAACCCCATGATTACTATGAGGAGAACCGATTAGCTATTTTTGTGCCTCAAACTAAGTTGACCCCAGAACAAATATTTTGGTCCGTAGACTTAGAAAAAAGAAAAGCCGAAGAACTTCAATCCAAAACTCCACCCTTTAGAAAGATAGCTGCAGCAATGGTGTACCCACCCAATACACCCATGCACTTAGTTCCTTTAACTCTTCCCACAGAATGTAAAACTCGAATTAGCATATATGTTCTTTGTCAACTATTTACTGATTTCGATAAAACATGTAAGAAGAGAATTACACCAACGGGAACTACTGAAGGGGAAAGGGGCTTTGAACAAACAAAATGGTGCTATTTAACTGAGGTTATTCCATTTTTTAAACTTCTCAAAGAACATTTTGAGGGCATGCAAAAAACCCTTGAAACTGAATTAAAAGAGATGAAAGAAGTATTTAAAGATATGGAAAACATTAAGAAACAAAATGCTATTGATTTTAAATGCAGTGAGATTGAAAGAAAGAATATTCTCATCACCAATGAGAATTTGATTGCTAGATGTATTGCAAAGGATGTATTTTATACTCCTACTGATTCTGCATTAACTGCTTGTCAATTTCATGAGTTGTCTATTGCATTGAATGTTTCCCAGAATCGTGTTGTTGAGCTTGAGGGGGAGAATTTAAAATTGCATGAGAATATCCAAAACGATGACCATGATAATATGGTCAGGTATTTTTCAAAACTAGAGGTTGATAATCTTAATTTGCAATTAAAATATCAACATTTAGAAGAAAGAGTTAAAATCTCAAATGCCAAGACATCTTTGGATACTCCTGAATTTGATGCATATTTTGAATTAAGCCAACGAGATGAAAAAATTCAAGCTCACACTAACACGATTCGAAAATTGAGGGCCCAAATTCCCAATTAAAATCGAATAAGAGTGATGTGATTGACACCTATAAACCATCGTCTTTAGATTCTCAGAATTTTCACTATCAAGAAACCATCAATAAATTACAACATGAAAATGATTGTTTTCAAACTGAAAATTCAAAAATCAAACAGCATTACAAAGAGTTATATGACTCGATTAAAGTCACGCATAACAATCACAATGAAAAAATAACTTCTTTGCTTAATGAGATTGAGAATCTAAAGGCTCGGGAGAAAGGGAAAATGCCAGTCATCACCAGTGATATTGTTGTTCCAAAGGTTTCTGCTTGTAGTAAGTATGCAATTGATGTTGTGCCTATTTCGCTTCCCCTTAGGAACAATAGGTCTGCTCATCAAGTATATCTCACTCACCTTAAGGATAGCCTTGATACTCTTCGTGAGATCGTAGAAGAGGATAGGATAGATAAACCACTTGATAGTGTAGTTGTAGATGCCTGCTTCCTCACTAAACGATCTCAGGAACTCTTAGAATACGTCATTGGCATAGGTCCTAAGATTGATAACAAGCGAGATAGGTTTATTTCATCTTCCTCAATGACTAAGAACAAGCATGTTACCTTTGATGTACCATTAACGACATCTGAACCCAGCACGTCAAAACGAGAAAAACAAATGGCAGTGAAACAAGCTAATGTTCCCATCATCATTTCTACAGGAGTAAACAGTGACACTAAAGCTAGCGTGTCAAAGCCTAGTCGCAATACAAAGAAAGATAGGACTACGCCAACTAAGAGTGCTCATCAGGAGAAAGTAGAAGACCGTCTTAGGAACAATAAACTTGATTTGATCAAAAAGAATCGTGTTGATTCTAGTATTAGCTATAAGCGTACTATAATTAATTCGAATTCTAATGCTATTTGTAAGACATGCAATGAATGCTTAATTTCTGGTAATCATGATGAATGTGTTGTGTCATTCTTGATGTCTTCTCAACGATCCCCAGTTAAGAATGTTAGGAAACCTAAACTGAGTAAGCAAATTTGGAAAGCAACAGGAAAAATGTTTGCTCATGTTGGTTATCAATGGAGACCCACTGGAAGAAAATCACTTTAGGAGATTAGTGTCCCTTAACTAGAATGACTAATCATAAATTAGTGACTGTTAAGGAATGGAAGCCAACTGGTCGAATTTTCCCCTTAGAGACACAATGCCCTGTAACTAGGTCAATTGCTGCTACTAGTGAAGTTTCCACTGTGAATACCATGGCATCTATGAATCCTGTAGTTCCAGAATTTGTTTGTGCTAACCAAACGGACCCCAGTTGCACGTGGGGATCCACCTTTTTCAGTTATCCATCGTTGTCTGTTTTCAAATGTAGGTCGTACAAATCGTCCTTTGGTATTTGGACTCAGGTTGCTCAAAACATATGACCGGGGATCGCTCACGGCTCAAGAATTTCGTGAATAAGTTTATCGGTACAGTTAGATTCGGGAATGACCATTTTGGGGCGATTATGGGTTATGGAGATTATGTGTTTGGTGACAGTGTAATTTCCACGGTATACTACGTGGAAGGACTTGGGCATAATTTGTTTTCTGTTGGTCAATTATGTGATTCCGATCTTGAAGTTGCTTTCAGAAAACACACATGTTTCGTCAGAGAATTGGATGGTATATATCTCCTTAAAGGCAGTCGTGGCACTAATCTATACACCATCTCTATTGAAGACATGATGCGGTCCTCTCCTATTTGCTTGCTGTCAAAGGCCTCAAAGAACAAATCATGGCTTTGGCACCGTCTTTTAAATCACTTAAATTTCGGCACCATAAATGAACTTACTCGCAAGGATCTTGTACGAGGTATGTCCAGATTGATTTTTGAAAAGGATCATCTTTGTTCTGCTTGTCAACTGGGCAAAAGCAAGAAGCATGCTCACAAACCCAAAACTGTCAACACCATCATGGCACTTCTTCACACCCTTCACATGGATCTGTGCGGACCAATGAGAGTGCAGAGTATAAATGGGAAGAAATATATTCTTGTGGTGGTCGATGAATACTCTCGGTTTACATGGGTGAAGTTTTTGAGAACCAAGGACGAGACTCCAGAGATTATCATCAAACTTATCAAACAACCACAAGTAAGACTTAACAAAACCATCAAAATCATCCGCACAGACAATGGAACTGAGTTTGTTAACAAACAACTCATTCAATTTTATGAAAGTATTGGCATAACTCACCAGAAAAGTGTTCCATGCACTCCTCAGCAGAACGGGGTTGTTGAAAGACGAAATCGTACTCTTGTGGAAGCTGCACGAACCATGCTGATATTTTCCAAGACACCGATGTTTCTTTGGGCGAAAGCAATTGCTACAGCTTGTTACACCCAAAACCGATCCTTGATACATACTCTTCACAACAAAACTCCATATGAGCTGATACATGGAAAGAAACCAGAACTTTCTTTTCTGCGAGTGTTCGGTGCTCTATGCTACCCGACAAATGATAGTCAGGATCTGGGAAAACTAAAGGCTAAAGCAGACATTGGATTCTTCGTTGCGTATGCACCAGATCGCAAGGGATACCGAATCTACAAAAAACGAACCCGATAAATTACGGAAACCATTCACGTGACATTCGATGAGCTGACTGAGCAAACGGCTCCTGGACACACAAGTTCTAGACCCGCACCTAATCTTTTGTCTCCTGGACCAATTAGTTCAGGTCTTGTACAGCGTCCCACTCCAGCAGTTCCTCATGTACCCCCTACGAGTGATGAGTTGAAGAATTTGTTTGATCCGATGTTTGATGAATACTTTGAGCTATCAACTGTTGATACTACAACTGAAGCTTCACCTTTACCTCCAGTTGCTGATGCTCCAATTCCGCACAACTCAGATGGTCCATCTGTATCTGTCTCAATTAGTCAAGAAGCACCATCTGCTAGTCACTCACCATCATCATCGAATATTCAATCTCCTTCGGTACAGCAAGGCTCTGTAGTTGATCATTCTTTTGAAGTGAATCCTTTTGCTCCTGCTGATGATCCTCCATTCGAGAATAAATTTGCTCCTGAATCTTCTACTGAGACATCTTCTTCAGGGGATCCTAACATGGCAACATCAGTTCCCTACCCTCAACCACATGAACATCTCAGGAAATGGACCAATGATCATCCGATTGACAACATCATTGGAAATCCTTCTCGTTCGGTATCCACACGAAAGCAACTTGCCACCGATGCATTGTGGTGCTTCTTTAATTATGTACAATCCAAAGTTAAACCCAAAGATTTCAAAGATGCTTTGTCTAAAGACTGCTGGTTTATTGCATTGCAAGAAGAAATTCATGAGTTTGATCGACTTGAAGTATGGGAATTAGTTCCTCCTCCAGATAGTGCAATGATTATCGCTCTTAAGTGGATATTCAAAGTGAAACATGATGAGCATGGCGACGTTCTGAAAAATAAGGCACGGCTTGTTGCAAAAGGATATCGTCAAGAAGAGGGCATAGACTTTGAAGAATCATTCGCACCTGTTGCTCGGATTGAAGCCATAAGAATCTTTCTCACTAATGCTACCAGTCAGAATATGATAGTCTACCAAATGGATGTTAAGACAGCATTCTTGAATGGTGATTTGAAAGAGGTAGTCTATGTCAGTCAACCAGAAGGATTTGTGGATTCTGAACGCCCTACTCACGTCTATCGTTTGAAGAAGGCTCTCTATGGCCTAAAGCAGACACCTAGGGCGTGGTATAACACTTTGTCTAAGTTCCTTCTGGAAAACAAATTCTCCAAAGGTGTTGTTGATCCTATGCTATTCACCAGAAAAACGGGCAAACATCTACTTCACGTTCAGATCTACCTAGATGACATTATCTTTGCCTCCTTTGATCCTATGGAATGTGATCGTTTTTCTAACGAGATTAGTTCCAAGTTCCAAATGTCTATGATAGGAAAAATGTCGTTCTTCTTGGGTTTACAAATTTCTCAAAGTCCCGGAGGCATATTCATTAATCAATCTAAGTATGCAAATGAAATATTGAAGAAATTTGGATTTGATTCAAGTGATCCTGTTGACACTCCTACGGTTGAGAGATCGAAGTTGGATAAAGACCTCTCTGGGATCCCTGTTAATCAAACCAAGTTTCGAAGCATGATTGGATCCCTAATGTATCTCACCGCTAGTAGGCCAGATCTCTTGTTCGCAGTATGCATGTGCGCTCAGTACCAGTCTAAGCCCACCAAAAGGCATCTGGAAGCGGTAAAGCGGGTCTTTCGATTCCTTTAAAGGACTATTCACATGGGTCTCTGGTATCCTAAGGACACCGCCATGGCACTCACGGCCTATATATGCAGATGCAGACCATGCGGGATGTCAAGATACTCGTCGAAGTACGTCGGGAGGTGCTCAGTTTCTTGGAGAAAAGTTAGTAAGCTGGTCATCTAAGAGGCAAATGAGTACATCTATATCTTCCAAAGAGGTTGAATACATTGCCATGTCTGCGTGCTGTGCTCAAATCCTATGGATGCAATCTCAACTATCGGACTATGGCTTTGCATACAACAAGATCCCTCTGTATTGTGATAACAAAAGTGCTATAGCTCTTTGCTGCAACAATGTCCAACGCTCCTGATCAAAGCACATCGATATCCGGCATCACTTTATAAGGGAACAGGTTGAGAAAGGGGTTGTTGAACTTTACTTCGTGAGGAATGAGTTTCAGTTGGCTGATATCTTCACTAAGGCACTCCCGAGAGAACGGTTCCAATTTATTCTCCCGCGACTTGGCATGAAGAGTTTGACGCCAGAAACTCTCAAGCGTCTTCAGGAAGAGAATGAGGAGTAATGGATTTTCTTCATATATCCTTGTATATATATTAAACCAAAAAGAAAATAGAAAATATAAAACCAATAAAAACCATAAAAATCAGAAAAAAAAAATATACCAAAAATAGCTCATCTAGGCATGTCTTCTGTTTATCGATAACATTTACGGTCCTAGAAATGTCATTCAATAATGACACGGGACTTTAAATGAAGCTCGAGCAGAATTTAAAATGAATTGTTAAAACATGTCATGTCGGCTTGCAGTTACTTCAGACTGTAACCCGTTCTTCATTATGGGGAAAGCACGTCGCCAAAAAGACGACTTTTCCTCCTACTGGGTGATGTTCACCCGGGCATGGATTACTTTATATCTATGTTTCTTCGATTTGATGTACATTTCAGTGCATCATTTCTCGTATAAGAAGAGAAGTCTTCTTTACATCACATATACTTTTCCATCTATGATTCTTCAGGAAAGTATTTGTGCTAAACTTAGTGGTACCATGATTTTTGAATATCAATCAGTATTGAAATTTTCATAAAAATCTATCACTCAATCAATGACTACAGCTCTTTAAATAGAAAACGGGTCATCGATTGAGGGGTATAGTGATTTCAAAATTTTATATCATCAAAACAAGTCACTTTGTACATAATAGGCAGTGAATTTAATGAAACTTGTTGTTATGTGTCAGTGTATGATTTTTTTTTAATTCAAATATCTTTCAAACTTATCATACCTGACACTAACATTCTCCCTCATTGATTGAGGGGGAGCATTAGTATGTTCCATTATCAGCACATATTAAACCTGACCACATTGTCTCCCATATTTACTAAACTTATTTAAATCAATTGGGATCACAAAATCTCAAAAGGTTTGAAATTTCTGATCGGGGGAGAGAATGTGATTTAAATATGCAATCTGATAAAAATGTGATGTTTTGGACTTAAATGTAAGCTCTCCCATATGTGCTAAACTCTTTTGTATATCAATGCACATATTCAGGGGGAGCAAATGGTTTGTGGTGACAAAAAGAATTTGGCATCTCTAGTGGCATCTCATTTGAGCGCGACTCAGACTTCACCAATGATGTAAGCGTGTCTCGAAGAGGACTTGTCATGGCCGGGTAATAATTTCAACCTGGTCTAACCAGTGATGTAAGCGTGTCTCGAAGAGGACTTGTCTGAGTAGAGTGTACCATTTCGAGAAACTTTATGTGGACTTGACCAGGCCGGGTAATAATTTCAAGCTAGTCTAACTAGTGATGTAAGCGTGTCTCGAATCGGTCATGTTCACTGAAAGTGGATCAATTCAAAAAGTGCAAACTCTACCCAACATGTGCAAATTTTAAATTAAAACATATGAGCACATGTTAAGGGGGAATATTTGAAAAATACAAAACTCACAAAGTGCTAGCAAAATGTATTTTATGACTATAAACACTTTGAGAAAATTTTCAAATATTTGGTTGACGGCAACATAGGATAGTCATGAAGTTATAAGGTGGCTAATGTTAGGAAAACCGTCCTATGATCCACCAGAGCCGGAGGGATCTACCCAAGGACAATACTGAATAGTTAGTATTAGAAAGTCCTTAGGTATGATTATGAAAAAAGGAGTAATATGAGAAAGGAGAAAGAAGGGGTTGAAGAATTAAAAAGAAATGTAATGAGAAAGGGTGAAAAGAAATAGCCCTCCAATTATTCAACCTTAGGGTAGAAACCGGGTTCAATTCATATTCTACTGGTGGTTACTAAGGTAACACCAGTATTGAAGACAAGACGTCATGGACCCAGTGACGCACTGCACTAAATGTTCTAGCCACTCAAGTTCTCTTAAAAGGACTTGTTTCATTCTCATGGGGAACCCTGCATAATCTATTGACCGCTCATTACGAGTCTTGTTGATATTGAAACAGGAGACACCGCTCCAGTCTCCGACTACCAAAAATGCACTTATCGAGTCTAGAGCCACGAGATGCATCATAAGATCTCATAGGAACACATGTTACTTCTACACTTATTGATCCCAGTTGAGCTAATCGATCTTCTTAGTTACCTTAGATGCAGATCTAAGACAATAGGTATAGAGACTGTTCTTGAATATGCTATTAAGTATTATGCGGAAATTAACACTTAGTCTTAAGAAGAATTAAGAATCGTACACACAATAATTCTCTCAACTATCACCTCAATATATTGAATACGGTTACTCAAAAGTAACAGGGTTACAAAGAACCTTGAAGTGAATACAAAATAATACGTATGCTAACATTCGTGTACTAAACCCTAACCCTAGATCCTCCTTTTATAGACTTAAGGAGTCCTAGTCGGTTAATATGCTTTCTATACAAGATAATATCTAATCGTATCATTACCATAATTATCTTAACAAACTATACACGTTTATCCAATAAGCAACAGAATGATTACTCTAGCAGCAGAATCCTCGTATGCTAGCAGTAGAATCACACTCAACTTATTTCTTCAACCCAGCAGTAGAATCAATATACTAGCAGTAGAATCATTTTAGCCCAGCAGCAGAATGATACTTAGTATATTTTCCAATAAGAACCATAAGCAGTATAATCAAACATCAAGCAGCAGCATCATCAAACCCAACACACTGATTGTTCAACATTAAGGACACCAGTTGTGAGCTTATGAGTCCTACACAGATCTTAGCAATCTGCCAGAACATTTATGAGGGAATTTACAAATGTAATTCTCAGTGATTGAATGGAAATTCCTGCCAGGTTCAACATCAAACAGCCCTGAAAGCAGGTCACTTCGGTAATTCCTTGTGGATTACGCTTAGTGGTCGCGGCAGTATCAAACGGTCTACAGTCGTGGAGTGACCAGCGACTCACCTAATCGTTGATGTACTTCGGTAGATCTTGTAAGCCCTCTCGGGGGTATCCGATTTAAGAACGGCCTTAATAAGGATTCGAGAAAGTTTTCACACTATGCTGTTAGCAATCTCGAAATCCAAACCTATAAGTGCTGGACGTTTTATTGCGAACTGTTGTATGCAGGAATCCCTGGCGGTTGCAGCTGATTGCCGAAAAGATGCCAATCCATCACCCCATGCTCACACTTCACCATCATAATCAAAGAAATCATGATAATTGAAAGACTTTCAACACTGCTTCCGTAACTCTGATGCTGAAAATCATGATCCAGAAAAGTGTGAGCATGTCGGTCCAAAGATCACAACATCACATGGAGACGATACTGCAAAAGGATGACTTGGAGACGTACGTTGGATGATGACCTCATTGAATCCTCAAAGATCAGCCAAGACAAATGAACAGTCTTCAAAAGTTCGTTGCTGAAAGTACAAAGATTAATGACTTAGAAGAATCAAAGACTACGAGCTAGGAATTCAAATTCATGTAATAGAATGCTAGAATTCAAAGTGTAATTTCTGGGGTGACCTCCCTTAGGGAGAGATAGTTAGGAATATAAATATTCACATGAAAGCCTCTGTCACCCCGAGTATGGATTAGCATTAAGTAGCTCGCAGGTATAATCTTATTAGTTTAGATATCGTTTCACCATGGAGTCGGGTCGGGTCTTTACCCACTGTCAGCCTGGTCCATAGCCTACTAGAGGCGTGTTTATGTTGTGTATAAATAGCCCTTCCCACCCATGGGAAGGGTTGGACCTCTCATTATTTTCAATCTAACATATCTCACTTTCTCTCACTAAGGTTCCACTTCTCTCTTTTTCTCTCTCTAGATTCGGATAAATCACAAGTACCATACGAGTTTTGATTAATGAGTAACTTACAATAATGATGGTATTTCGTACAAACGATACATGATTATTTCATTTGATTTGGTTACTCACCAATTTCAAGTACTAGACATACCTGAAGTGATAGGATTCATGATTCAGCCTCCATTCTATATATCACAGCTACGAAACTCTCTCGTAATTTCAGGAAGTTTCCTTGCAGAAGAGTACAAAGTTATGTGCGCATGGGTGTTAGAATTTGATGGTGGTATTGTATCATCATGTACAGTGTTATTCACCATCCCATTCCCAATTGAGCATGAGGTAAACTTCAATGGATTTACCAAGGATGCGGAACCAATTGTTGAAGCTAAGAGCAACCAACAGATAGCTCACTCACTACAAGTGTACGAGCGAACATCTCAGAAGTTTCAAAACATGGGTATTGAAGCAAATGGTGGTTCATTTTTCATTGGCCCATACAAAGAATCACTAATTCTTCTTAATCAACCAAACAATATCTATATGGTTTAGTTTATGTCTTTAACATTATCAATGTATGTCTTTCTAGTTTCTAAAACCGTAGCAGTTTTTTTTTTTTTTTTTTTTTTTTTTTTTTTTTTTTTTTTTTTTTTTTAATTTTTTAACTATTAAATGCTATTTGTTTGTGTTTTATGTTCTACGTTTTATGTATGTGTCCAGAAATGAATTTGCCAATATTATTATACTACAACTATAATAGTTTGTTTTAACTATATAATGACATTGATTTGACAAGTGTATGTGTAATTTATTACGCGAAATATGACAAAGATTTGACAGTTCATATTCTGTATACTGACATTGATTTGACAATTCCATGACAGTAACGTGTACGCGTAATATTTTACGCGAAATATGACAAGAAGATTTTCTTTATACCGATATGGATTTGACAACTCTATTAAAATTTACCTATAAAAACTCATTCGTAGTTCGATTTCTCTAAACACGTATCCACATTATTGAAATTGCTACTCTCTACAAATTTTTTTATAATTCACAAAATGTCCCAACAAAACAAAACCGGATATATGAAACGATACCACAACTCACAATTCGTTCCACCCAAGCCAAAAAGGGACACAACATACGCCCCCCAACATAATGTTGGGGCTTCTTCAACCTCTTCAAACAACCCGGCTAGGATAATACCCGGTCCTGCTGGTATTCTTCAAGCGGCTATTCTCCGCAAAAATTCAGACATTAGGGAAGGTGGCCCCGAATATTGTGTAGTGCCAACACAAGAGTATGTAAAGAAAATAAATGAGGATGTCACTGAGGATGATCTTTTTACGCGTGGGCCATGGCTAAGCGCTATTAATAAGCTGCTTAACGCTGAAGTTGTCATCGTAACTGGTTGTCTTGGCGATATAAAAAACTATTGCGTAAAAGGGAAACTTGAACTTGTTGTAGCTGTAATCAAGACTTGTACGCCTACCGCGCTTGGTGAGCTAACAGTGACACTAAAAGATCCAACGGGGACAATGTCTGGTACAATTCATCACAAAGTCCTTACAGAAGAGGCGGGTTACAAAAGCTATATCAAAGTCGGAGTTGTGTTGGTACTTCGTAATGTTTCGGTGTTTACCCCAAAATCAACACCCCCTTGTCTTAACATTACATTGAGGAACATGGTTGAGGTTTTCGACAAGGATACCATTTTTATTGGCTGAATCTTTACATATTTATTTCCTACGTTTAGGTTTAATATTCTCTATTTAATGTTTTTTTAAGTCAACGTCGACTTTTTCCTTTGTTTTGTGTCCTTCATGTAGTTGAATAAAAGTTTGAAAATTATATCAAATAAAAGGTAAACATAAAATATATACAATTTCAACTATGATCTTAGTTAAACATATTCACACATACTAGTCTCCTCACAGCGACAGTCGTAAAACATCTTAGCCATGCTATATCTAATATTGTTGAAAAAGCCTACAGCATCATAAGCATTCCATTTTGGTGGAAACCTACCCGTAACAAACTCATGTATGAGCCAACAAGTGATGACTCCACAATCTTGAAAATTCCATTGTTGTGGGATCAGATAATTTTGGTCGTTGTAATGGAATTCGAAATTGTAGTGCCAACGTTGTGTTCTTGTGAAATGTCCTAGCTCTTCTAAACAATTGTTAAGAACTCCGGTCCATTCTAGTACATATTTTCGTAAGTCTTCACAACGTTCATTGCTATGCATAGAGTCGAGAACCAACAAACTGGATAACCTTAAATTAATAATTACTGTGACCCAATGATTCCCTCCTGCATTCATCGGCATCACCACCTACACCGAATATTTATTTAAATATATACAATTTAATAAATTAGTAGAGAGTAATTTTATACAAAGCTAAAATACGTTGAAAGACATTTACTTAACCAGCTTACATCATCCCATGACGGGTACGGACGCGTGCTACCATCCAATGTTCCCCTAATCGAAGGAGCTATCGAAAGCATGGGTACACGACGACCATTTTCGGTGGGGTTAGTCGATGATGTCCATGATTTCGAAACTGTTCATGGCGCTTTAGCTGACCTATTTCTTATTAATAACTCTATCCAACAATTCATTTGATGATTCAAAAGATTAAATTAAATCATTTTACGTTCTTGAAACTAAAATAATCTAAACCTTTAAAAAAATGTAACAATAAACTTACATCGTCAGATAGCCAACCAGTTTTTTCCGCTGGTCCTGGATCAGTACCCTGCTTGTATAAATCCGGAACTAGTCCTTGAAAGAACGTAAGGTCTGCTACCCAACCCTTTGGATGGCAGTCAAGGTATATTGGACATGGGTTTATGAGGAAATGCTCAAAACTAAAATAATGCTCACGCTTTAGCTGAAAACAAAAAATAAAATACAATATCATTACAACTTTGTTAATTATAAAATTCATGTTAATAAATTTAAAACATCTTTTAGTATTACCTTATTAGGGTCAACATTATCAACTACTAAAGGTTCGGTAATACCACAACCAACAAAGGTAATATTATCATCCTCTGCATCCTCATCAACCGCTTCTTCTTCTAGACTAAACGGTGGAATGTTCGAGGTACTCTTTTTTTGTTTACTCTTAGCACAACGTTTCTTAGGCAGGATAGTGGTTGGTCCCTGTTGGGTATAAGGATATTGCTGATATTTACCCGGACGACAATCCCTCCTTGGTCGCTCGATCACATCATTAAAAAAGAATAAACAATAAAAATTTTAACATCAATATGATTACTAGTACACAATAATAATCGTTAAATATTTTATGTAATGAATAGGTTACCTGGATGTCAACACCAACGTCAGGGGCGTGAGATGGACCTGCCTGGTGATCAATAGGCGTAGGAAACGAGCTGAACCCAATTGGCGTACGGGTAGCAGTATGTTCGGTGGAGGGAAACCAGGACGGATAGGTAGACGTCACCGGCGGTGTAGGTACAGGAACACCTTCAAAGAAAGAGTCGTTCGGTGGCGCACCAAATGAACGGTCGGGCTATTGTAATTCGTAAATATAAAATTATAACGTAGAGTTAGTATACAACAAATCTAATTATAAGAAACATAAAAGCACGTAAATATACCTGCGTGTTTTGAATAACACTAAAGTCACTAAAACCAACATTTTTGTCACCAACAAAGCTTGATCCTTTATGTATTGGTGGTTTCTTCCCAACTCGGTATTGCTGCATTAAAGTTTTTAATCAAATGATTAACAAGTATTAATTCATGTTTATACAAAACCTCAATAAATTTACGTAAACTATTTACCCCAAAATTTGTTTGAACTTCAACTCATGTTCCTGGAACTTCGCGTCATATGCCTTCATCTTCTGTAAAAGTACCGGGGGAATATCATCGTGCATAGATCGGTTTACTGGCGGCTGTATCACTGGAGGGGCGGGTGGATCCCCATCAAAAAACGCTCTACTTTGAACCCACCACTCGGTATCTTGCTCAAATCCATCCGGTGTAAGCCTCGGAAAAGGTCGATTTACCTTTTAAAAAAGTGTACAATACATACAACATTAAAAAAAAACCAAAAAAATATTATAATCATATAGTAAAAAATTTAGTGCGTATCTCAAACTCACACGCAATTGGCCATCCAAAAACCTGTCTAGACGCTCTCTAAAGACCATGTTTTTATAACGCCAGGCATTTGATCGGGGATACAACTCTTGACGAGAAAAAAAGGAAGGGGCCGCACCATGAGGGAACATCTCCAATATCCATGTCTATAAAAAGGTTTTTTTTTTTTTTTTAATTTGTTAACGGTATACATATACATGAACTTTAGAAATTTATATATGAAATACCTTGAAGGCCCATATAAAGCCATTCAACGTGTACTTAGGAAGTGAATTTGGATCCTTCCCTTCGGCAAAGTGCTTTGCCCTACGTTGAACTGCTGCATCCTTTAAATTATCATACAAGGTTGGCTATACGAACGACCCCCACGGATACACATTCCAAGCATCTAAATGCTCTACTAACCTAAATAAAAATCCGTCAACTACATTCCTAAGCTCAGTCCCTTTTAACACCAACATCAACACGCCTAACAAACAAAGTCGAACAACATCTATGTCACTCAAATTACGAAACTCCTCACTTTTTATCTTACGTAACAACATACCAGCTTGTATTTTCTTTGAATTAAGAGACGAAGGGAACACTCGTCTCCTAAACGGATTAGGTCCATCTTCATAAGGCTCCCTAAAATCTGTCCCAAACCTTAAACTTGTAACTAGACAGAATTCCACCTTACCAAACTTAATCTTAACCTCACCTACCCGATCAAGATCACGTACACGATATCTCAAAGGAACAATCTCTGTCTCTCCCTCCTCACACGGCACTTGGTGGCATATAAAATAATGTACTAACACCCCAACTCTCTTGCATTTTCGGTATATCTAACAACCAACCAAAACATGTTTCCCTAAATAATTGTTCCTTAGAGGTGCTCAAAATCAGATCTCTAATGTCACTAATAAAAGACAACCTACTCCTACATGTAATTTGCGCAACATAATCCTAAAATAACAAAAACATATAAATATATATTATAACACTACGTAACAAATAAACAATACGTGTAATGGAACAAAAAAATTAAATATTGCGAAATACCCGATAATCCACCATATTCACCGCCAACAACCGTTAACTCAGTCACCACCGCAGCCACCACCACCACACAAACACGTCAACACCGCAACCAACACCACCACAGTCACGTCACCACCAACAGTCACCACAGCACAAACACCACAGCCAACACCACCACACAGTCACCTCACCACCACCTGTCACCACAACACAAACACCACAACCAACACCACCACACAGTCACCTCACCACCACCTGTCCCCACAACACAAACACCATAGCCAACACCACCACACAGTCACCTCACCACCACCTATCACCACAACACAAACACCACAGCCAATACCACAACACAGTCACCTAACCACCAACTGTCACCACAACCACCACCCCTGTCACCACCACAATACCACCAACACTTTTTTTTATCACCACCACTAAAACATCAATGTAACACATACATTAAAAATTAGATCTGTGAAAATATATACCCGAGATAACGTTAAATTCATATGAACTGTCGTTTCAAACATTTATTCCGGTAAGCTTTTTCAGGGATTGCTCCTTCCCAACACAATTTCGGGTAGTGTCGTGTATATCCATACGCGACATTAGCTAGGGTTTTTTTTTGTTTTCTCTTCGCCCAATAAGAAAGAGCCACGTGATGTCGGGTAATGTCGGGTATGGAAATACACGACATCCTTGGGTAGAATTGATAAAGTGGAAAAAGGTTGGGCACTGCAAGACTCATCGTGGTTGGCAGGTGTAACATATCAAAAACATATAACACACTCAAGACTCAAGTATGGGCCGTGAGTCTTAAAGAGAGAAAGAGATGTGGATACTTTCTAGTGAGAGAAAAACTATGTGAAATTAGATTACCAAATGAAAGCTCCAACCTTCTCCTTTGGTGGGAGAGGGTATTTATACATATGAAATAAACGCCTCTAGTAGGCTATGGACCGGGATGACAGTGGGTAAAGACCCGACCCGACTCCATGGTGTTACGATATCAAAACTAATATTAATAATCCTACGAGCTACTTAATGCTGACAGATACTCGGGGTGACCGAATCTTTCATGTAAATATTTATATTCCTAACAATCTCCCCCTAAGGGAGGTCACCCCGGAAAGTACACTACGAATTCTAGCATTCTATTACATGAATTTAATTTCCGAGCTCGTAGTCTTTGATTCTTCAAAGTCCGCAATCTTTGTACTTCCAGCAGTGAACTTTTGATGACTGTTCTTTTGTCTTGGATGATCTTTGAGGATTCTTTGAGATCATCATCCAATATACGTCTTCAAGTCATCTTGTAGCAGTATTGTTTCCATGTGATGTTGCGATCTTTGGTCCGACATGCTTACACTTTTCTGGATCATGATTTTTAGCATCAGAGTTGCGAAAGTAGTGTTGAAGGCCTTTCAATTATCATGATTTCTTTGTTTATGATGGGGAAGTGTGAGCACGGGGAGATGGATCGGCATCTTTTCGGCAATCAGCTGCAATCGCCAGGGATTCCTGCATACGACAGTTAGCAATAAAACATCCGGTACTTACAGGTTTGGACTTCAAGATTGATGAACTCAAATAAGTACATTTTATTACTATTATTTATCCTATTAATTTGACTTGTTTTACTATATTATGTATGAGGATTGATACTTAATCATTTACTTTTGTAATTCTCAGTTGAAAACAAGCATTTGGTGAAACTTGGCGATTTTGGACTAATTATGGAGCAAAACGTGCATAAAGTGAAGAGTCTACTGAAATGGACAAGATCAAGTTAAATCTGCTCCAGATGCGCCGCATCTCACTCATGACATGCGCCGCATCTCTATCAAGATATCACCAGATACGATCCAAGATACAAGAGGACATGCGCCGCATCTAATCATGGAGTTACGCCGCATCTTCTGGCGGTGTACGAATATTCCTGAATATTATAATCTTGGACCCCACGCGAAGTTAAGTCAATACGCCGCATCTACTTAGTAGATGCGCCGCATCTTCCCTCAGACAGAAACTATAAATACCCCGTAGACCAGACGAATTAAAGAGTCCGAAAGTTTTAAACCTAAGACCGAAGACCAGAAACCAAGGACGAATTCAGTCAAGGAGGCAGCACAAGACACACCCAAATCAAAGATACAAGAGCTGTAAGAAGGTGCTGCATGTGTTTAATTCATTAAGTAGTTTTGTTTTATTGTGTTAGCAAACTTTAATTCATCAGGATTGGTGGCTTGTGTAATGTGACAACGAAAGATTGCACTCCCTTTAATACTTGCTTTCCCATCAATTAAAGTTTATATGTTGATGTCTTTGGTTACTACTTATTAGTGCATTGATAACCTCTGTGTTTATTAGTGGCTTGCGGGCATTTGACTGCGGAAAATAATGTGGCTCCCACGGTTATTACTAAATTGATCACTTAGGAATAACTTTTAGACATAAGTAATCATTAAGGGTTTACTCGCCGATAAGAATAGGACCAACGAGAAAGGGTTAACTACATACACTTCATATAAAGCTATCAATAAAACAAGTGACAATCTACTTAATCATAAGGACAGCCCTCTTATTGTCTCGAGTATTTATCTGTGTACGTGTGTGCTACTTGCTGATTCGTGCCTATTGGTTTATTTTATTATTTAATTGCAAACAAATTGTGCCAGTCTCTCAGGCTGAAACCCCCTTGCGTTAGGATATTAAAATACTGATTAGAATAACGAGATAATACGTTCCACTCTTAGTGATCGACACTCTACTTACCATTATATTCATACTGACCGGGTACACTGCTCGTTAAGTGTGTGTGTTATTGATAAGTCGGCTAAATATAAATTTAAAACTTGAGTAAGCATTAAAACTGCTAAACCGCAACGACACATCGCACGCATCAAGTTTTTGGCGCCGCTGCCGGGGAGTGAATTGTTATTATCTGTTAATTTGATTAGTATTTTAATTAGGATTTTCTTTTATTAGATTAATTGCATCATTGTATTATTTTGCATATTTGTTGTACTGTGTGTTATTTGTTTTGTGTTAATTGTTTTCTTTTATTTTTGTGTGTTTATTTTTGTTTGTGTGTTTTTATTATTTGTTTTTATTTTTCGTATTTTTCTGTTCTGCTATCGTTGTACTGTGCTAAATCAAACGATACGGCGCATCTGATCTCTCAGATACGGCGTATTGCGTTTAATTTTTAAAAATACAACGCGTTTAATTAATTCGATACGACGCATCTTTTCCCCAAGATACGGCGTATCTGTTTTTAATACGAAATTTTTTTTTAAAAAGCGATAAAGTAATACGACGCATCTGCTTTTGCAGATACGGCGTATCTGTTTTTGATAAAAAAAAAATTTCTAAACGTTAACGCCATACGACGCATCTGCTTTCGTAGATACAACGTATCTATTATTTTAATTAAAAACAGTTTGCGAATTATTAAACAGATACGACGCATCGATCTATATCGATACGGCGCATCTTTCTGAATCAAAAATCGATATTTATTTTTAAACGTAACGAAAATACGGCGCATTAACTTTCGTTAATACGACGCATTTAATTTTAATTAGATAAGTTGATTTTTGATTAATTCGATACGGCGCATTCTTAAATTCTAAAGCGGCGTATCTATTTTCTGAATAAAGTCTGATTTAATTTTAACGTATTAAGATACGGCGTATCCAACTCTTTGGATACGGCGCATCGTCTGCAGATATCAGTAACTTTAATTTTTCGTATTCCGTTTTCGTTGTTGATTTTCTGATATATTACTTTCTTGGGCATACCCTACTGATGCTTTTGTGTTGATTTCAGGAAGTGCATGACCAGGAGTTCGACTAAGAACTTGATTCAACCTTTCGAAGATCCTGAACGAGCCCTGCATTCGCTTAAAAGGCTTTTCAACACAAGAAGCTTTGATCTTTCAAGTTCACTCGAGCTTGATTACTTTTCTGAAGAAAAAGAGGAAGTTGAAACAGAAACAATGGGCGAAAACACTACTATGGAGGAATACATGAACAGCACCCGTGCTGATTACACTTCAGGAGTTGCTAGACCAAAGTTTGATGATAAGTCAAAATTTGAGTTGAAGGGTCAGTTTCTCAAAGAACTAAGAGAGAATGCTTTCAGTGGGACGGAACATGAGGATGCTAATGAGCATGTTGAAAAGGTCCTGGAGATTAAAGATTTGTTTACTTCAGAAGGAGTCACTGACGATCAGATCATGCTAAGAATCTTTCCAATCTCGCTAAAAGGAGCTGCTAACAAGTGGCTAAGGAATGAACCGGCTAGTTCAATCACTACATGGGGAGATTTGAAGAGCAAATTCCTGAAGAGATATTGTCCACCTGCTAAGACTGCTAAAAAGATGGAGGCTATCAATAGTTTCAAGCAAGAGCCTGATGAAACCCTTTATCAAGCTTGGGAACGGTTTAAAGATTTATTGATAAAATGTCCTCAACACTATCTAACCCCTATGCAGGAGATAATATTGTTTTATCAAGGATTGGACGTGCCTACAAGACAGATTTTGGATGCTAAGGGAGCCGTACCTCAGATGAGTGCAACTAATGCTAGAAAAGCAATCCAAGAAGCTGCTGATCATTCTCAGAAATGGCACGATGGGACCTCTACTAGATCTAAGAGCAGCACTAATTTTGACGGGATTGCTGCTATTCAAGCTCAATTGGATAAAATTAGTAGAGAGATGAAGAAGCGAGATGAAAGAGCATATGCTGCCCAAGTTGGATGTGAAAAGTGCGAAGGACCTCACTACACTAAAGATTGCCCGAACAAGAATGAAAGTGAGACGTTTGAAGAAGCATATTACACCCAATTTGGACAACCATTCCGACCTTCGGGGAGATTTAGGGAAGCTACACCGGGATTCTATCAAAAGAACAACTTCAATCCCGCTTATCAAGAGAGGAGGCAGACTTTAGACGATACTTTAAAGCAAATTATGGCCGATGCTGCTAAAAGACATGAAGAGAATACTGCTATGATCAAAGAAATCCGAGCTTCAACGGACACTACTACAAGAAATCAAGGAGCTTCGATCAAAGCATTGGAACAACAAATTGGTCAAATGAGCAAGGTTCTTCAAGAAAGGGGATATGGAAGTTTACCGAGCTCAACTGAAACCAACCCAAGAGATCATGTCAAGGCCATAAGCACCACTGAAGAAGTCACTCCTAATATACCTAGAAGATCGATGAATGGTGATGATGGTGCAAGACCCAAATTTTTCTTTAATTCTTCAATCAGCTTAAGGAGACTACTAAAAGAAAAGACAAAGATTGAAGAGGAGATCAAGGCAACAATGAAAGAAGAAAGCTCTGCAACCGACTTAAACGCCTTGCCTCATAAAGAAAAAGACCCAGGAAGTTTTACTTTACCTTGTTCTATTAATGATATATCTTTCAATAATGTGTTAGCTGACTTAGGAGCTAGTGTTAGTGTTATGCCTCTTAAGACATTCGCTACCCTAGGACTAGGAAAATTAGCACCAACTAAGTTACTTATTGAATTGGCTGATAAAACGGTAAAACGACCTGAAGGGATTGCTAATAATGTACTAGTTAAGATTGAGCAGTTTATTTTTCCCGTAGACTTTGTTATACTAGACATGCCCGAGGATGTTAAGATTCCTTTAATCCTCGGAAGACCTTTCTTGTCTACTGCCCATGCTAAGATTGATGTGTTTAAGAGAAAAATCTCATTAAGGGTAGGGAATAATAAACTAGTCTATAAATGTCAAGATCCTGTTAAGAGCATAATTAGAGGTGTTTATGTGCTAGGATTAAGAGAGCGTATGGACCTCGATCTTGAAGCTAGACTTATGGGAGAAACATTGATTCAAAACAACTCAACTAGTCCTAATCATGAGAACTTTGAGGAATTCATTGACCTTAATGTACCTACCGAACTTAGACGCGATGTTGTTAATGATTCTGATGATGAATGGTATGATTGTGTGGTAATTAATAAGCGTAGGAGAATAGTTGATAAAACGAATTTGAACAATGATGTGTTTATTGAACTACCACCCCACCTTGCTTATTTATGCCTATATGATAATAAAAATTTCCCGTCTATCATTTTGTCATCTCTGCCCGAAAGGGACAGGACTTTGTTCATACAGATATTGAAGAAGAACGGCGTGGAAATTAAGGACGAGCAAGGAGTGTTCAATATTACTGAATTGGCGATGAGGGAGCGCGATGTTTCCGACTCCTTCAATGATCGATATTAAAGAGCTGAACGTGAGTCTAACTTGAAGACTCTGGAATAAAGACAAGTGCTGGCCGGGAGACAACCCGGAGAATTTTTATTATTCTGTTTTTGTGTCGAGTCAGTCAGGCCCGCATGAAGATACGGCGCATCTCAATTCTGAGATGCGACGCATCTCCTGCAATGGTCATATCTTATTTTATTTTTCTGCATTTTTATTTCCGACTTTAAAACTATTTATCAGTTTATTTTAATGCGGCGCATCCCTGGTTAAGGATGCGGCGCATCTTTATTCTGATCCGTATTTATTCCAGGCTCGATACGGCGTATCTTCTTCCATAAGATACGGCGCATCGACTGACCTGATGATTTTCAGTTTTAATTTTTAAGTTTTATTTTTCCTAACTACTAATGTATTATGCAAGTTTGAACCTTTCTTATCTTAGGTGTGTTTTAAAGTGTTGGTGGTATTATAGTTTCCTGGATTTCCTGTGGATACATCAAGTATGAAGCTTTAACGTTCTAATCCACAAGAAAGATGATTTTTGCTCTTATACTAATGGAGGATCATACCGAGCAAATCTCAGGGGAGTTTTTCTGTTCTAATTCTTTTATTTTCCAGTTTTTAACCTTTTATACAAACAACGAGGACGTTGTTTAACTTAAGTGGGGGGATTGGAGAATTAGAACACTTAACAATTACTTGTCCTAAACTTTTTCAAAAATTATGCTTAAAATGTGCTTAATATATCAAACTTAAAATTTTTTTAGCATGTTTTTGTTTAAGATCTAAGTTGCATAGCTGCACACATGACGTTATTTTCAAAAATTGTGATTTTTCAAAATTCACAAATCTATGAGTGTGCCGGTGACTTGTAAACTTTAGAACTTGGCTTGTATACTATTCGAGACCACCATAATGAGTATTATTTTATATAATTGGAATGACTTGTCTAAATTGGTAAAATTCTAGGATTACACCCAAATAGCCTTTATATGTTATATTAACTAACTACACTGGTTAGTTAACCCCCGTATAAACCTTTTGTTACTCTCATTTTTAGAGTAAGATACCCCTAGAAAAACCCTCAGAGCCATTCCTTTCGTTTCTTACACCTATGTTTAAAATGTTTCGTTACACCCTTACACCTTAGCCTACCCTGTAGATTAGAATCCGTGGTTGGTTAATTGCTATAGGCAAAGTGTGTTTCCTTACATTACCTGTGTTCGCGTGCGTAATTCATTATCTATGGTTAGGTCGGGAAATTGCACAATGCAATTAGAGTGAAAGTAAATATTGTATATCTTTGAGTTTATTTTTCGTGTGTTTACTACTTTCACTATTACCGTTATTTCTGAAGTATGAAAAGTATGAAAAATTATCCAGAATTATCATTATAGTGATGTGGTGAAATTTTACACATCTATGTTTATCTTTTAAAAAAAAAAAAAAAAAAAAAAAAAAAAAAAAAAAAAAAATAAGAAAAGAAAAAGAAAGAAAGAAAAGTTGGAAGTTTGTTTTAACCAACTTATGTAAAGTTATGTAAGTGGTCGATATCACCACTATTTGTTGTACTATATCTATGGATTGAATGGGAATTGGCAGTTATGGGAACGCCAATTAAGGTTTATTCTTTGATTAAGATCTTGTTGAGTATAATTCGTGTCTACCTAAAGCGTGTGTTTCAAGTGTTAAAACGTGAGTTATTCGATGATATGAGTCTTATTCATGGGATGGTTGGGATAGTGATTAACCACACTTAGGATTTTAATTTATTTGTTTTGTTTATTTTTTATTTTTACACCAATTTATATCCCAAATGTTATCCATGCCCTGTATTATTCTTTATCCAACCAAACCTTTGATTTATTGAGATTAGGGATTTGAGCAATCTTAAGTATCGTAGTCGTGGATTCGGCTATGTATTTATGATTTTGTCGCCCTTTTTGATATATTATTATTGGTGAAGTTTGGACCTATCTTTAGCCTATTCGAGTTAAGGATTTGAGCAATTGCAAGTATCGTGTTCGTGGATTCGATCATGTATTTGTGATTTTGTCGCCTTTTCTGGAATTTGAAATCGATAGTGAAAAGAGAATAATTAACCCTTAAGCCTAAAAACCCTTTTTACCGCTTTAGACTTGTTATTCCTTAGCTTTAGTGGAGGAGATGTGTATACTTGCCAAGCTTATGATAGAATATTCGTCACGACTGGACAGTTAAACGATTAGATTTGCTTTTATCAACTTATTTTATTTTACTTCTAATTCGTTAAGTGTTTAGTTGTGTGATTATGAAATAAACGAATACATGCTTAAATATAAAAATAAATCCTAACATCTTTTAGGATACATTTTCATAAAAGAAATTCTAAGGTTTACTTGGGGACAAGTAAAGTTCAAGTGGGGGGATATTTGATGAACTCAAATAAGTACATTTTATTACTATCATTTATCCTATTAATTTGACTTGTTTTACTATATTATGTATGAGGATTGATACTTAATCATTTACTTTTGTAATTCTCAGTTGAAAACAAGCATTTGGTGAAACTTGGCGATTTTGGACTAATTATGGAGCAAAACGTGCATAAAGTGAAGAGTCTACTGAAATGGACAAGATCAAGTTAAATCTGCTCCAGATGCGCCGCATCTCACTCATGACATGCGCCGCATCTCTATCAAGATATCACCAGATACGATCCAAGATACAAGAGGACATGCGCCGCATCTAATCATGGAGTTACGCCGCATCTTCTGGCGGTGTACGAATATTCCTGAATATTATAATCTTGGACCCCACGCGAAGTTAAGTCAATACGCCGCATCTACTTAGTAGATGCGCCGCATCTTCCCTCAGACAGAAACTATAAATACCCCGTAGACCAGACGAATTAAAGAGTCCGAAAGTTTTAAACCTAAGACCGAAGACCAGAAACCAAGGACGAATTCAGTCAAGGAGGCAGCACAAGACACACCCAAATCAAAGATACAAGAGCTGTAAGAAGGTGCTGCATGTGTTTAATTCATTAAGTAGTTTTGTTTTATTGTGTTAGCAAACTTTAATTCATCAGGATTGGTGGCTTGTGTAATGTGACAACGAAAGATTGCACTCCCTTTAATACTTGCTTTCCCATCAATTAAAGTTTATATGTTGATGTCTTTGGTTACTACTTATTAGTGCATTGATAACCTCTGTGTTTATTAGTGGCTTGCGGGCATTTGACTGCGGAAAATAATGTGGCTCCCACGGTTATTACTAAATTGATCACTTAGGAATAACTTTTAGACATAAGTAATCATTAAGGGTTTACTCGCCGATAAGAATAGGACCAACGAGAAAGGGTTAACTACATACACTTCATATAAAGCTATCAATAAAACAAGTGACAATCTACTTAATCATAAGGACAGCCCTCTTATTGTCTCGAGTATTTATCTGTGTACGTGTGTGCTACTTGCTGATTCGTGCCTATTGGTTTATTTTATTATTTAATTGCAAACAAATTGTGCCAGTCTCTCAGGCTGAAACCCCCTTGCGTTAGGATATTAAAATACTGATTAGAATAACTAGATAATACGTTCCACTCTTAGTGATCGACACTCTACTTACCATTATATTCATACTGACAGGGTACACTGCTCGTTAAGTGTGTGTGTTATTGATAAGTCGGCTAAATATAAATTTAAAACTTGAGTAAGCATTAAAACTGCTAAACCGCAACGACACATCGCACGCATCAGACTTCAAGATTGTTAACAGCATAGTGTAAAAACTTTCTCAAATCCTTACCAAGGCCGTTCCTGAATCGGATACCCCCGAAAGGGCTTGCAAGATCTACCAAAGTACATCAACGATTAGGTGAGTCGCTGGAGTTCACTCCACGACTGTAGACCATTTGAAACCGCCGCGACCACTAAGTGTAATTCAAAAGGAATTACTGAAGTGACCTGCTTTCAGGGTTGTTTATTGTTGACCCTGGCAGGAATTTCCATTCAATCACCGAGAATTACATTTGTAAATTCCCTCATAAATGTTCTGGCAGATTGCTAAGATCTGCATAGGACTCATAAGTTTACGACTGGTGTCCTTAATGTTGAACAACCAGTGTAGAAGTAACATGTGTTCCTATGAGATCTTATGATGCATCTCGTGGCTCTAGACTCGATAAGTGCATTTTTGGTAGTCTGAGACTGGAGCGGTGTCTCCTGTTTCAATATCAACATAACTCGTAATGAGCGGTCGATAGATTATGCAGGGTTCCCCGTGAGAATGAAACAAGTTCTTTTAAGAGAACTTGAGTGGCTAGAAGGTTTAGTGCAGTGTGTCACTGGGTCCATGACATCTTGTCTTCAATACCGACGTCACCTTATGATTATGAAACACATTTTGCTAACACTTTGAGAGTTTTATACTTTTCAAATGCTCCTCCTTAACATGTGCTCATATGTTTTAATTTAAAATTTGCACATGTTGGGTAGAGTTTGCACTTTTTGAATTGATCCACTTTCAGTGAACATGACCGATTCGAGACACGCTTACATCACTAGTTAGACTAGCTTGAAATTGTTACCCGGCCTGGTCAAGACCAAAGAAAGTTTCTTGAAACGGTACACTCTACTCAGACAAGTCCTCTTTGAGACACGCTTACATCACTGGTTAGACTAGCTTGAAATTATTACCCGGCCAGGACAAGTCCTTTCGATTAATGACAGTTTTTGTTTCATCAATTCAATGGTGAAGTCTGAGTCGCGCTCACATGAGATGCCATATCCTTTCTGTCGCCACAAACCATTTGCTCCCCCTCAATATGTGCATTGATATACAAAAGAGTTTAGCTCATATGGGAGAGCTTACATTTAAGTCCAAAACATCAAATTTTTATCAGATTCCATATTTAAATCACATTCTCTCCCCTGATCAGAAATTTCAAACCTTTTGAGATTTTGTGATCCCAATTGCTTTAAATAAGTTTAGAAAATATGGGAGAAAATGTGGTCAGGTTTAATATGTGCTGATAATGGAACATACTAATGCTCCCCCTCAATCAATGAGGGAGAATGTTAGTGTCAGGTATGATAAGTTTGAAAGATATTTGAATTAAAAAATCATAGACTGACACACAATAACAAGTTTCATTAAATTCACTGCTTATTATGTACAACGTGACTTGTTTTGATGATATAAATTTTTGAAATCACTCTCCCCCTCAATCAATTACCCGTTTTCTATTTAAAGAGCTGTAGTCATTGATTGAGTGATAGATTTTTTATGACAAGTTCAATTCTGATTGATATTCAAAAATCATGGTACCACCAAGTGTTGCACAAATACTTTCCTGAAGAATCATAGATGGAAAAGTATCTGTGATGTAAAGAAGACTTCTTTTCAAATACGAGAAATGATGCACTGAAACGTACATCAAATCAAAGAAACATGGATATAAAGTAATCCATGCCTGGGTGAACTCCACCCAGTGGGAGGAACATCCGTCTTTTTGGCGACGTGCTTTCCCCATAATGAAGAACGGGTTACAGTCTGAAGTAACTGCAAGCCGACATGACATGTTTTAACAATTCGTTTGAAATTCTGCTCGAGCTTCATTTAAAGTCCTGTGTCATTATTGAATGACATTTCTAGGACCGTAAATGTTATCGATAAAGAGAAGAAATGCCTAGAGGAAATATTTTTGGTATTTTTGGTATTTTTGTGTTTTTCTGATTTTTATGGTTTTTATAGGTTTTATATTTTTCTATTTTCTTTTTGGTTTAAAATATATACAAGGATATATGAAGCAAATCCATTACTCCTCATTCTCTTCCTGAAGACGCTTGAGGGTTTCTGGCATCAAACTCTTCATGCCAAGTCGCGGGAGAATAAATTGGAACCGTTCTCTCGGGAGTGCCTTAGTGAAGATATCAGCCAACTGAAACTCAGTCCTCACGAAGTAAAGTTCAACAACCCCTTTCTCAACCTATTCCCTTATAAAGTGATTTCGGATATCGATGTGCTTTGATCGGGAGTGTTGGACATTGTTGCAGCAAAGAGCTATAGCACTTTTGTTATCACAATACAAAGGGATCTTGTTGTATGCAAAGCCATAGTCCGATAGTTGAGATCTCATCCATAGGATTTGAGCACAGCACGCAGATATGGAAATGTATTCAGCCTCTGTGGAAGATATATATGTACTCATTTGCCTCTTATATGACCAGCTTACTAACTTTTCTCCTAGAAACTGAGCACCTCCCGACGTACTTTGACGAGTATCTTGACACCCCGCATGGTCTGCATCTGCATAGGCCGTAAGTGCTATAGCGGTGTCCTTAGGATACCAGAGACCCATGTGAATAGTCCCTTGAAGGTATAGAAAGACCCGCTTTACCGCTTCTAGATGCCTTTTGGTGGGCTTAGACTGGTACCGAGCACACATGCATACTGCGAACAAAAGATCTGGCCTACTAGCGGTGAGATACATTAGTGATCCAATCATACTTCGAAACTTGGTTTGATCAACAGGGATCCCAGAGAGGTCTTCATCCAACTTCGATCTCTCAACCATAGGAGTGTCAATAGGATCACTTGAATCAAATCCAAATTACTTCAATATTTCATTTGCATATTTGGATTGATTAATGAAGATGCCTCCGAGATTTTGAGAGATTTGTAAACCTAAGAAGAACGACATTTGTCCCATCATAGACATTTGGAACTTAGAACTCATCTCGTTAGAAAACCGATCACATTCCACAGGGCCAGAGGAGGCAAAAATAATGTCACCTACGTAGATCTGAACGTGAAGTAGATGTTTGCCCGTTTTCCTAGTGAATAGTGTAGGATCAACAACACCTTTGGAGAATCTGTTTGCCAGAAGAAACTTGGACAAAGTGTCATACCACGCCCTCGGTGCCTGCTTTAAGCCATAGAGGGCCTTCTTCAAGCGATAGACGTGAGTAGGACGATCAGAGTCCACAAATCCTTTAGGTTGACTGACATAGATTTCCTCTTTCAAATCACCATTTAAAAATGTTGTCTTTACATCCATTTGGTAGACTGTCATATTCTGACTGGCAGCATTAGCGAGAAAGATTCTGATGGCTTCAATTCGAGCAACTGGTGCAAATGATTCTTCAAAGTCTATGCCCTCTTCTTGAAGATACCCCTTTGAAACAAGCCGTGCCTTATTTTTCAGAACATCACCATGCTCATCGAGTTTCACTTTGAAGATCCACTTTAGAGCGATAATCATTGCACAATCTGGAGGAGGCACTAATTCCCATACTTCAAGTCGATCAAACTCATGAATTTCTTCTTGCATTGCAGTAAACCAGTAGTCTTTAGACAAAACATCTTTGAAATCTTTGGGTTCGACTTTAGATAGTACGGAATTAAAGAAGCACCACAATGCATCGGTGGCAAGTTGCTTTCGTGTAGATACCGGACGAGAAGGATTTCCAATGATGTTGTCAATCGGATGATCATTGGTCCATTTTATGAGATGATCATGTGGTTGAGGGTAGGGAACTGATGTTTCCGTGTTAGGATCCCCTAAAGAAGATGTCTCAGTAGAAGATTCAGGAGCAAATATATTCTCGAATGGAGCATCATCAGCAGGAGCAAAAGGATTCACTTCAAAAGAATTGTCAACTGCAGAGCCTAGCTGTACTGAAGAAGATTGAACATTCGATGATGATGGTGAGTGATTGGCAAATGGTGCGTCTTGACTTATTGAGACATATACAGATGGACCTTCTGAGTTGTGTGGAATTAGAGTATCAGCAACTGGAGGTAAAGGTGGAGCTTCAGTTGTAGTATCAACAGTTGGTGGCTCAAAGTATTCATCAAACATCGGATCAAACAAATTCTTCAACTCCTCACTGGTAGGGCGTACATAAGGAATTGCAGGAGTGGGATGTTGTACAAGACCTGAACTAATTGGTCCAGGAGACAAAAGATTAGGAGCGGGTCCGGAACTTGTGTGTCCTGGAGCCGTTTGCTCAGTCAGCTCATCGAATGTCACGTGAATTATTTCCATAATTTTTCGGGTTCGTTTGTTGTAGATTCGGTATCCCTTGCGATCTGGTGCATACCCAACGAAGAATCCAATGTCTGCTTTAGCCTTTAGTTTCCCCAGATCCTGACTGTCATTTGTCGGGTAGCATAGAGCACCGAATACTCGCAGAAAAGAAAGATCTGGTTTCTTGCCATGTATCAGCTCATATGGAGTTTGGTTGTGAAGAGTATGTATCAAGGATCGGTTTTAGGTGTAACAAGCTGTAGCAATTGCTTCTGCCCAAAGAAACATCGGTGCCTTGGAAAATATCAACATGGTTCGTACAACTTTCACCAGAGTACGATTTCGTCTTTCAACAACCCCGTTCTGCTGAGGAGTGCGTGGAACACTTGTCTGGTGAGTTATGTCAATACTTTCATAAAATTGAATGAGTTGTTTGTTAACAAACTCAGTTTCATTGTCTGTGCGGATGATTCTGACGGTTTTGTTGAGTCTTACTTGTAGCTGTTTGATAAGTTTGATGATAACCTTTGGAGTCTCGTCCTTGGTTCTCAAAAACTTCACCCATGTAAACCAAGAGTAGTCGTCGACCACCACAAGAATATATTTCTTCCCATTTATACTCTGCACTCTCATTGGTCCGCACAGATCCATGTGAAGGGTGTGAAGAGCTTCCATAATGGTGTTGACAGTTTTGGGTTTGTGAGTATGCTTCTTGCTTTTGCCCAGTTGACAAGAAGAACAAAGATGATCCTTTTCAAACTTCAATCTGGGCATACCTCGTACAAGATCCTTGCGAGTAAGTTCATTTATGGTGCCGAAGTTTAAGTGATTTAAAGGATGGTGCCAAAGCCATGATTTGTTCTTTGAGGCCTTTGACAGCAAGCAAATAGGAGAGGACCGCATCATGTCTTCAATAGAGATGGTGTATAGAATAGTGCCACGACTGCCTTTAAGGAGATCAATACCATCCAATTCTCTGACGAAACAAGTGTGTTTTCTGAAAGCAACTTCAAGATCAGAATCACAAAATTAACCAACAGAGAACAAGTTGTGCCCAAGTCCTTCCACGTAGTATACCCTGGAAATTACACAGTCACCAAAAACATAATCTCCATAACCCATAATTGCCCCAAACTGGTCGTTCCCAAATCTAACTGTCCCGATAAATTTATTCACGAAATTCTTGAGCCTTGAGCGATCCTCGGTCATATGTTTTGAGCAGTCTGAGTCCAAATATCAAAGGACGATTTTTACGACCTGCATTTGAAAACAGACAATGATGGATAACTAAAAAAGGTGGATCCCCACGTGCAACCGGGGTCCATTTGGTTAGCACAAACAAACTCTGGAACTAGAGGTTTCATAGATGCCATGGTATTCACGGTGGAAACTTCACTAGTAGCAACAATTGACCTAGTTACAGGGCATTGTGTCTCTAAAGGGAAAATTAGACCAGTTGGCTTCCATTCCTTAACAGTCACTACTTTATGATTAGTCATTCTAGTTAAGGAACACTGATCTCCAAAAGTGAATATTCTTCCAGTGGGTCTCCATTGATTGCCAACGTGAGCAAATATTTTTTCCTGTTGCTTTCCAAATTTTCATACATAGTTTAGGTTTCCTAATATTCTTAATTGGGGATCGTTGAGAAGACATCAAGAATGACATAACACATTCATCATGATTACCAGAAATTAAGCATTCATTACATGTCTTACAAATAGCATTAGAATTCGAATTAATTACAGTACGCTTATAGCTAATACTAGAATCAACACGATTCTTTTTGATCAAATCAAGTTTATTGTTCCTAAGATGGTCTTCTACTTTCTCCTGATGAGCACTCTTAGCTGGCGCAGTCCTATCTTTCTTTGTATTGCGACTAGGCTTTGACCCGCTAGCTTTAGTGTCACTGTTTATTCCAGTAGAAGTGATGATGGGAACATTAGCTTGTTTCACTGCCATTTGTTTTTCTGGTTTTGATGTGCTGGGTTCAGATGTCGTTAATGGTACAACAAAGGTAACATGCATGTTCTTAGTCATTGAGGAAGATGCAGTAAACCTATCTCGCTTGATATCAATCTTAGGACATGTGCTAATGACGTATTCTAAGAGTTCCTGAGATCGTTTAGTGAGGAAGCAGGCATCTACAACTGCACTATCTAGTGGTTTATCTATCCTATCCTCTTCTACGATTTCACGAAGGGTATCAAGGCTATCCTTAAGGAGAGTGAGATTTAATTGATGAGAAGAACTATTGTTCCTAAGGGGAAGCGGAGTAGGCACAACATCAATTGCATATTACTACATGCAGAAACTTTTGGAACAACATTATCATTGGTGATGACTGGCATTTTCCCTTTCACCTGAGCCTTTAGATTCTCAATCTCATTAAGCAAAGAAGTTATTTTTTCATTGGTTTTATCACGTGTGATTTTAATCGAATCATATAACTCTTTGTAATGTTGTTTGACTTTTGAATTTTCAGCTTGAAAACAATCATTTTCATATTGTAATTTATTGATGGAGTCATGATAGTGAAAATTCTGAGAATCTAAAGACGATGGTTTATGGGTGCCAATCACATCACTCTTATTCGATTTTGATTGGGCAATCTGGGCCCTCAATTTTCGAATTGTGTTAGTGTGAGCTTGAATTTTATCATCTCCTTTGCTTAATTCAAAATATGCATCAAATTTAGGATCATCCAAAGATATCTTGGCATTTGAGATTTTGGTTCTTTCTTCTAAATTTTGATATTTTAATTGCAAATTAAGATTATCAACATCTAGTTTTGAAAAATGCCTGACCATGTTATCATGGTCATCGTTTTGGATTTTCACAAGCAATTTTAAATTCTCCCCCTCAAGCTCAACAACACGATTCTGGGAAACATTCAATGCAATAGACAAATCATGAAATTGACAAGCATTTAATGCAGAATCAGTAGTAGTATAAAATAAATCATGTGCAATACGTCTAGCAATCAAATTCTCATTGGTGATGAGAATATTCTTTCTTTCAATCTCACTACATTTAAGATCAATAGCATTTTGTTTCCCTTTGTTTTCAATATCTTTAAACACTTCTTTCATCTCTTTTAATTCAGTTTCAAGGGTTTTTTGCATGCCCTCAAAATTTTCTTTGAGAAGTTTAAAAAATGGAATAACCTCAGTTAAATAGCACCGTTTTGTTTGTTCAAAGCCCCTTTCCCCTTCAGTAATCTCTGTTGGTGTAATTCTCTTCTTACATGTTTTATCGAAATCAGCAAATAGTTGACAAAAAACATATATGCTAATTAGAGTTTTACATTCTGTGGGAAGAGTTAAAGGAACTAAGTGCATGGGTGTATTGGGTGGGTACACCGTTGCTGCAGCTATCTTTCTAAAGGGTGGAGTTTTGGCTTGAAGTTCTTCGGCTTTCCTTTTTTCTAAGTATAAGGACCAAAATATTTGTTCTGGGGTAAACTTAGTTTGAGGCACAAAAATAGCTAATCGGTTCGCCTCATAGTAATCATGGGGTTTGATTATGACTCGATTTGCTATACATTTGGGATCCTTCATTTTTTCAGTCAACTTTTCTCTATTTATTACTTCTATCTCATTAATCTCTTCAAATAATGACACATCAGGAGGGGCATGACCAGGCTTAAGCAGTTCATTTCCATCATATAAGGAAGGTTGGGCTACTTTAGCACTCCTAAGGAAAGCTGATTTAGGTTCACCTACATTCTTTTCACTATGTTCATCACACAAGTTTTTATGCTTTCGAATCATTTGAGCAGTTTGTCTGGTCTGGTCTTGTGCGTACAACTTGTTTTCAATCTTATTCTTTAACGTTTTAAGTCTAGAAAAATCATTTAAGAGTTTTGTTTCTTTTTCTTTGAAATCATGTTTTAGTGTAATTACACATTCGTAGATCTCCTGTTTTTGCTTAACAGTTTGATCAAGTTGTTTTCGTAAAGAATATAACTCTTTTTTCAATGTTTCTTCCCTTAAATTACGTTCTGTTATGAATGTACGCATTTGACTATCCATTTTCTGCTCACGTTCAGTTAGCTCAAATTTTGCACGTTGTTCATATATGGCCACCTGATTTTTATAGATGTTAAGTCTAGTGGTCAAAGTGTCATCAGGGATAAACACGGTTGTAACACCCCGAAATCGGATCAGCTGAAACAAACGGGTCGGGGGTGTTATTGAATAGTTATAACAATCACAACGTACAAAGAACGGTTTCACTTAAACCATTTTAGAAGAAATTTCATAATTTCAAACATCCAATTTACATTATTTAAAATAGTGCGGAAAATAAAGTTTCATAAAAGGGTTTAGAGTGGTCCCAAATGGTTTTCTAAGTCTTCTATGACCATGCCACGCCCTTCGCCAAGCTCCTCTAAAGGTAGGATATGCAGCGGAAATGATTTAACACCTGAGATAAACATGCTAAAAGTCAACACAAAGGTTTAGTGAATTCAAAGGTTTAAGTAAAGCAGTTGATCACAATATTTCAAGTTTCCAAGGAAATGGGCTTCGTTGTTATACGCCCGAAGGTTAAGATATTACCTCTGCACTAAGCTCATGACACACAAAGCGTTAACCGGCACCAGAAACCCTGGCGTAAGTCGACAGTAACCGCGGAATTTCATAATCATAATAGTTGCCCCCAAAGTAGGTATCTTGCCAAATACCTAGGTAATTCAACTATAGTACATCACATGCTGACCGACCTTAGTCAACATGGCGGGATGGTCAAATCCTATAGGCCTATAAACTATAATCGCGCTCACCCACAGGTGATTATTGGTTCATGATCGAGGGACTTGCTTTTAGCATGGGCGGTACTTAGTGCTTATCAGATGTTTCGCAAAGTAGCTACCAGAAAAGTATAAATGTTGTTCTAGTTCAAATAAAGTTTCAGAGAGCAGAAAGCATAGTTTTCAGTTCAATGTATAGTTTTCAAACAATTGTGATCATATTCAAAACAGTAGCATGTATCTCACCCCAAGTGGCTTATAAAACAGTTTAAGCAAATAAAAAGTGGGGCTATAAACTAACCTCAGTATGCTGCAATGCAAGATATCACAACATCACAACTGGCATCAAAGAGTAAAGGCACAACGATGATATCAAAAGTAGAGCACAACGACATTCAGAAAGTACAAGCATAACGGTACTGGATCGGCACAACCTAATAAGTAACATGTTTCAGAAATAATATTCAAGTAATTTATGAAGTAGCGTTCGTTGAATTCTTGTATTATTATAAAAAAAAGTTTAGTTTCCAATGGCGTTTGAAAGAAAGGAAAGTTTAAGACTCGTGTGGAAGACAAGAAAGGTAAAAATAACAAGTAGGTGAATACGAATGAATACTCAAGGAAGACGAGAGTAGAAGAAGAAAAGAATATGAAGGAAGAATAAATTTAGAAAGAGGATAAACAACAAATAAACAACATCGATAGATAGTTTCAGCTTTTCCCCATTTTCCCAAAATATATGTTATAACCGCTAAAACATTAGAGTTTTGAAAAGATTTTAGGACATTTAATAAATCATAATGATTTAAGTTGATAAAGGTTTTACGAAATTTCGACATGAAGTGCCCGTTTATAAGATGTTCCCAAGTCATACGACTTATTTGAATAATTCAATTATCGTCAAGTTTTACAAGTTTTAATATACAATTGGACATATTATTCGCGTATATATTAGTTGTTTAGTTTTATCGACCATTTTGTATAGTTCGGGTCCAGATAGGTTAAGCTCTTATGAGTCTAACGTATCCTTCCGTCTCGTATACCAAAGGGTCCATAATAGTCCAATCAACTAATACCGTAAATCCAATACGTCCAATCCTTGTCCACAATGTTACATCATCACAATATTATCCAGTCCAAATCATTATATATTAAGTATCTCATATGTTGCAATTTATATTCCATATCGTTTTCAAATAATCTGAAACCCTCATATCGATAACCAACGAACAAATAAATAATTAAACGACTAAAATAATAACCACGACTCGACGAAAATAAATAGATAACAAACGACAAGTAAATAAAATTCGCCGTGACTCGCCATGAGTCATGACTCGACTCATCCCGAGCCGATGAGGCTCTCGGCCACAACCAAATCCGACACTGGTGCGTTTCATAATAGAGGATCTTATTTAGTTTATTATCTCCAAATTTCACTTCAAAATTTATTTTAAATTTTTTTTAATTCTTATTACCATTATCATTTCAAAGAAACACACACGAGCAAGTATACTCGTTCAATTGTAGTATTGTTGATGGTAAATAAGGTTCGTCCCAAGGAACTAGTTAATTGTGATTTTAGTAACATTAATGGTATAGCACTTAAGATTGTCACGATCAAAAGTACTAGAAACGATTTAAACGAACAATGGTTTCAATGTAACTCGAGCAAACAAACAATTAAAATAAAGCATACTTATTTAGGAATCAAGACTAATCGTGATATGATGTAGAACATGTTCGGGTGAAACTTAGAAGGCACATATCAATATTCACAAGGACTTCTAATCAAATGGTAATATCAAGGAAATCCATGTTTCTACTAGTTTCACAGGTGAGTCCTTTCGGCCAAATCTCATCCCACTACGCTAGCTCTTTCGTAATAAAATGTATGAAAAAGTTGATTAGTTAAATTGGTTCTTACGAGTCTTTTCAACCCATTCTCGTGATTAAATATTTTCGAATCCGTTTAAAACTTGTATATTCGATATTCGTCACTTATCGAATACCAATTTGTTTGTCACTAACTCTTGGAATCAAATAATTATTAGAAGTCTTTTCATCCTTTAAATCCAACATTACTCAACCAACAAGTTTTAGGACACAAATTTATTTAAACAAACCCATAGAATTAATCACTTTTTACAACCTACTAAACGTCCAACATTCATACAATTAGTCACATCATTCCCAAACAAGTATCACGAATCATTCCATAACAAGTATCATAATAAAACATAAAATTGCATTCAACTTAAACCAATTTAACATGATTAATAATAAAGAAAATTACCCAATAGTAAAATTACAATGAGTAATGAAAGAGTTGTAGCACTCTTTGAGACCTCCAATCGAACAAGGGAATCTTCCACCTCTTCTACTAGTTATCTTCCTTGAGAATGGCAGAGATTTTTAAGCTCTTTTGGGTTAGAAAGTTGTATAATCAAATCCTTATGGTGTAAGGTTTGATTGTGAGTGTTGTTTCCAAAAAAAGTGATTAGGGGTCTTATTTAAGCTTGTAAGACACCCTTAAAACTGATATTCTTCATCAATAATCATAATTAAGAAGCAAATGATCGGACTCAATACTTAATGGTACTTAAAGTGGAGAGTTAATGCAACTCTTCATGTCAGTTTTTCTGCATACCTCGGGTATGAAAATGTAAACCCTGGGTATGGGCTAAACCTCAGGTATGAATTCCCATACCTCAGGTATGAGATCCCCCTTCTCAAACCTAGGGTCTTGAAACTTAAACCTTGGGTCTGGAACCAATTTTCTTCACATATTTTGGCTTCAAGCTAGCATAGAGCTCAAACTTTTAACACATTTTTTGGCTCCTAATCTTGACTTAATCCTTTCATCCTCTAACGTACAACCGGAAATGATCATATCATGAATCCATGTATTTGTTGACGAACTTTTCTTCGATATTTTCTTGAATTTCATAGCTTTTCTTCGTCTTTCCTGATATTTCCTTATACCTAGACTTAAACACATCTTCAACAACTTTTAAGCATAAAACCATCATAATCATGACTATATTTCGCATAAAAACACACAAATAAAGCTATAAAAACATGTACAAAATGAGCGTTATCAGACACCAACACATTATCACAAACAAAACCAAAACCAAACTAATCCTAAATCAAAATCCACACCGAAGCCAAAACAAATCCAATCCTCATCCGAATCCAATTCGAGTAAACAGACATCACAAATCCAAATCTCGTCTAATCCTAAACCTATTCACACCCTCGCCTCGCTGCAACTCGCCGTGAGTCACGGCTTGGCTTCGCCGTATGTCGGCTGCCGAGGAACAACCAAACGAAAACAAAATCAAATCCAAATCCAAACCACAACATTAATAAGCATAAAGAAAAGGAAAAGAAAGACAAATAACTATCATCTCACCCGAGTCAACGCGAGTTGACTCGGTGTGTCCGAGTTACAGCCGTGTCACGAATGAGTCACGATCGAGTCGGGGTCAAAACACGAGATCCACACGGTTTTACAAGTTTTAAAGCCATTTTTATTAATAAAACATTATTTATTAATCGGATTTAATAAAAAGTTAAAAATTAGGGTTTAGTAAAAATCAATGTTGCAAAAATCGACTGTATTGGCCGATTAATCGCCGATATATCGCTTATCGGCCTTCGACCTTGTAGAATTTTGAATATCGGTCAAAAAATCGGTCTGGGCAAAAAATCGGCCAAAAATCGACCGTATCAGCCAGAAATTTGCCGTATCGACCGATTAATCGGCCGTATCGGCCAGCTTTAAAAAAAATAAAAATTTAGGCATTCTACTTAATTTAGGGATCGTTTATTTCACTTATAACACACAATGAGCCTCATAATCAGAATTGGAGCCTTTTATTGAGGTTTGGAAACATAGTAGGCTTGGAATCAGTTACGATATTTAGTTTGGTCTCCAGAAATACCCAAAACATGCAAAAAATGCCAATCCGATTAATCACCGATTAATCCCGCCTTGGCCGATTAATCGCTGCAAGGTGGTTAACTGCTACGCTACCGATTTACGATTTTTGCAACATTGGTAAAAATTAAATAAAAATAGAAAAGAAGGCGCGTGGGGTGGGTTTTACCAAAGGAGAAGAAGAAGGGGGTCTGGTAGTGGTGGCGGCGGTGTTGCAGTGGTGGTGGGTGGCGCGTGAGGGCGTTGCATGACGCGTCGAGAGCTAATAAGCTCCAGAAAGGCTTAGAATAGCCCGATCTATTGATTAGGAGAATAAAAGGTGTCGCCGGAAAGTTGGCCGAAAAAGTTTTCCGGCGGCCGGAGGTGGTGGTGCTTGGCCGGAGAGAAGGTGAGTAGAGAGAGAGAGAGAATATTGAGTGTGTGTGTTATTGAAATGAATAAAATAATAATTTAAGGGTTTATATGTTTTTAGGGAGGGACTAGAAAGGTAAAATTGAAAGTGAGGGGGATGAAGTGTAAATATGGGGCGGAGGGACCATTCCTGCCAAATTGGTTAATCTTTTGCAATAAACACTGCAGGACCCATTCGACGTACCAAACGGACTCGAAAATCAACGAAACTTGCGCCATTGCTCACGAAATAATTTTTCCAACGAAAACGAGTATAAATATGCAATACTTTCAAGAAATCAATATATTTGGAAAATACGATATGTTTTGTGCTTTCTAGGTTGAGTCGGCTCGATAAGGGAATAACGCTCACATTAAACAAGATATTCATAGTTCTTCAAACCCAAACAAGTTCAAAGAAGTTCAAAAGCTAAAGAAAATGAGAAGCAAGTGTTTTGGCTCGTAAAATGGGTTTAGGAAATTTACTGGGTGTTACAGCACATACATCATATTTGGAAATCAGTCCCGGATTTCAGTTTAACTTATCAGTTCCGGTTTCGAAGAGGTTTATAAGCTAAGGAAAAATCAAAATAATTGTTTTGGCTCGTAAATCAAGTTTAAGAAATTTATCGGTTGTTACAACGGTGTTCTCATGCAATTCACAAGTATTATCGACAACAGAAGATGCACTTCTTGGTACAACAGACACATCGTTGTGATTCACATATTGTTCATATGGGATAACATTACTATTTCCCATATCAGCCATATCTGATTCAACAACATCTGTCTATTGTACTTTGTTGGGAATCTTTTGTTCATCGACCATGTTATACATGTCATACAGCTTTAGTACCTTAGATATGACAGATGCGTTGGAAGGACCAGATTGTTGTGAAGATGAGACTGCAGAAGACAGATTAGCCATGAAGATGGTTTGAGCAGTGGGTTCATCATCAACGTCTGAGTCAAAAGTATCACAGTCATCAGCTTGGAAGATGTTGGGATCATTTAGTGCTAAGTCCTGAACTGGTTGATCATCCACATCAGCATCAAACGTGTTCCCCTCATCACCAGCAAGAAACAATAACTCATCTTCGTCCAAAGCTGCTCCATTCTCTTGAGCTTGCATCAACAACATCTTATCTTTAAAGTAGTCAGAGTTCTGTGGATGCTTTGGTTGAGTGCAGTTCCTTGCTATGTGTCCTAGTCCACCACAGTGGTAACATTTAATTTGCCTTCCCTGTCCCGGATTAGCATTCCCAACTCTGTTCTGTATGTTACCCCGACCAATGTTCCTTTGATTCACATTCTGCCTTCCCTGAACATTCTGAACCACAACCCTTCCATCTTCCACTGTTGCTTGATTACGAGGATTAGATGAAGTTCGAAGTTGGTTGTTGGTTTAAGGGAGTGTATCTCTGAACTGTTGGACAAGTAAAGAAACTAGGTTGGACAGATTATCAATCATCTTGTCAGTATGAGAATATCCTGAATCCAGTTGGTTATTCACAGCAGATGGTGGGTGCAACGATGATTGGGCAAACGATGTCTGATTCTGTGATGAAAAGGGATGGTGATAAACTTGATCAAATGAGGATTGATTGAACGGCTGAACATTTGAGACAAATGCAAGAGGATCATTAGATGTTGTTGGATTGAGTTTTTCCCTCAATTGACGATCATAGACAGCATGCTTTTCATGTTGTTGTAAGTAGGCATACAGCTGTTCATAATTAGTCTCTCTCAATCCTTTGTTGAGCTTCATGGCAGTGACAAATCTGTCCCACTCGGGTGACATGTTGTTCACAAACTTAGAGTTGAGTTGGATGTTTGGCATTGTCATCCTGATGATCCTCATGTCATTCACAAGCTTGTGAAATCTCACATAATAGTCAGTGATCTTTTCTCCAGGATTCATCTTGAAGTGCTCAAACTCATCATACAACTGAGATTCACGATCTTCTTTGGTCAGTTCAGATCCAGCCAGAAGCATTTTGACATTGTCCCAAACAGCTTTGGCTTCAGTGTTGAAGTTTATAAGCTTGTAAACGTCTTTGGGAATCCCTTGAATCACAATGTTAGAAGCTTTAATGTCTGCATCATAACGCTTCTTCTCCTCCTCATTAAGATCGTTGTAACTACGTGGCCTGTTGATTCCATAAGTGACAGTTCCATCCTCAGCGGTAGTGACAGCATCTCTAGTGGTGCCCATTTGAAAAGGTCCTTCATCAATAGATCGAAGAATGTTGACACCATTCTCCTTTCCCAAGCAGTAGAGTCGAATTCTTTGTGCCCATGATTCATAATCCGTCTTATCTAGCATAGGAGGGCGGGTATCGGACCTGACAGCTTGAATGTCATCAGAAGTGCTAGCCATGATATTCACTCTCACGGGATTTTACAACTCTTATGATTTAAACCGAGAAATCGAATCTTTCGCGGGATTTTACAAAATCGAGAGAAAACCGTGATTCAATGATTACTTGTATGTGTTATGATTAAAAGTTGGATCGATAATGAGATTAGTGATTGTATGTTAGGATTGGTTATTGTTTTTTGGACTTTAATTTGGTTTGATTGAAATAAGTTTACATTATGAGTTAAGCAAGTGGCAAACCGCAGACAACAACTCAAACTGCAACCTGAGAAATAGTACAAAACGCAACAACCAAGACGCAAGGTCAAACCGTAACTATCTTGATCAAAACGCAAGGCCAAACCTCAAGTACCAAACCGCAACTTGGGTTAGACAAACCGCAATAGAACCAAAACGCAAGGTCAAGGTCAAATCGCAACACGTCAAAACGCAACCAGTGAAATCGCAACCACTTAAACCGCAGCCAGTCAAACCGCAATCAGTCAAACCGCAAAGGACAAAAAGGTCGCTTTCCATGCGTTTTGTTTTTTTCCATATTTGGCTACAAACCAAACCGCAATCCCGAAATTCACCAAACCGCAATCTGATACTTCCAAAACTACCTCAAACCGCAAACAAGAAACAACCTTCGAGAGTCAAACTGCAATCAAGAAAAACCCTCGAATCTTCCAATAACTAACACCAACAAAGCTGTACGTTATCAAGAAGGATGCAAGATAGTTTTGTGAACACAAAAGTACACGATTTAAACAATTTTAACCACAAACAAGGCTCAATCAATGATTTTCTTTGTTATTTGAGTCGAACCAAAAACAATAAGAAAAAAAAAACACCAAGAATGAGCCACAAATCCAAACACACAATCAATCTAACCTAACCAAGGCTCTTGATACCAATTTTAACATATCAAAAACACATAACACACTCAAGATTCAAGTATGGGCCGTGAGTCTTAGAGAGAGAAAGAGATGTGGAAACTTTCTAATGAGAGAAAAACTATGTGAAATTAGATTACCAATTGAAAGCTCCAACCCTCTCCTTTGGTGGGAGAGGGTATTTATACATATGAAATAAACGCCTCTAGTAGGCTATGGACCGGGCTGACAGTGGGTAAAAACCCGACCCGACTCCATGGTGTTACGATATCAAAACTAATATTCATAATCCTACAAGCTACTTAATGCTGATAGATACTCGGGGTGACCGAGTCTTTCATGTGAATATTTATATTCCTAACAGCAGGGGTAGTACAGTAATTTTCGCTATATAATTTATGATCATCTTACGTACGTGGCCTTTGCATTACCGCATATATATTTTGCTTGTCACCATGCATTGACCACATATATCCAAAAGACTTTTTGCATTTACCACATATATGATTTCGGGTCGTCTTCAACCTTCATGTACGTGCAAAACACATTTCATACACACACACAAAAAACAAAAAACAAAAACAAAAAAGAAAACATCACAGCATCATCACACAAACACAAACAAACAAACAAAAAAAAAAAAAAAAAAATGAAGGAAAATTTTTGCTTCGGCGTGAGCTGGTGGCCACAACGCCAGACCTTACCAGCCCAACGTCGGTATGGTTCGTCGCGCCAAAAGCTCGTGCGGTCAACTATGGCTCAAGCCAACAGCCACCGTACCCAGACCTCCAAGTATGAGGTTAAATTATTTTAAAGTGGTTGAATTAAATTTATGTGATTAAAATATAACGAGTTTTGAAAAAGAAAGCAAAAACAACATCACTTGTTTTGTTAATCATATGTATTTATTAATTTATTTTTTTGAACAGTAACTTTGTAAAATATAAAACATAAAAAAATAAAAATAAAAAATAACTGTAAGACTTTACACTAGCTTACATAAAGTCAATTGTTTGAATAATATGTTTATAAACATAAGAACAGGACCAAAAAAAAAAAAAAGAAAAAAAAAAGATTCTCAAGAAATAATACCCCTAGTTTTTGTTAAATACGAATAATTTTCCTACTAGTATCTTTGAAAGAGAAATCGTATCTTTGTCCTTTGGTTCATTTGTATCTTCACCAAACGTTTACTTTGCAAAACAAGCATCTACGTTATTTTCTTGCAGGGCCTCACACTTTGAAAATTATTAATTTGTGCCATTGACCTTTACCTATTTGACTGTATATATGGGTCTTGTATACTCGAAACCAATTTGTTTCTTTGTGGATAACACGATGTCTTAGATTGCATCTTGCTCTAGTGGTCGTTAACTTTTAGAAGACAAGTCCCACAAGAAATTATAGAAATGACACTACACATTGTTTACTTACGAATGATAACATCTAAAGTAGCGTGTGAATGCATTATATTCATGATGACTTTTTGACTTTCACTAATTTAGTATTAGTAAAAAACATATTAATTTCAATAGTATATTACACAAAAGACTCAAGTTCAAACCTACTTTTCTCAATTTTTCTTTACTTTTTTTTTTTTTTTTTTTTTTTTAATTTAATTATTATACTTATTGGAAAGTTAACCTTTTTACCTTTTTATGTTTTATAAGTTACACTTTACTCATATTTAGTCATTAAGCAACAAGTCTTCGTTATTATTATTATTTTTTTAATTAATAAAATTGACCTTTTAAAGAGAAAAAAAAAAAAGTCTTCGTTTTTTATAATTATATATATTTATTAGCTTATACATCGTGTTGTTAGTAGTATATTTGTAAAATTCATAAGAGGATATCTATTTCGATTTTGGTTCTCAAAATTTGTCCATAATCGATAGATAGCTTATTTGTTTTTAGACTCTAGTAAAAACATCATGGGGTATGTCCATGAAAGTTAGAGAGTCTATGTACTTTTTTTGATTATATAATATTTCAACTTTTCATACAATAAAAAAAATAATAATAATAAAAAAAAATTAAAAAAAAAAATTCCATAATCTACATAACAAGCTGAAAATATAATATTTATATACCCGCCGAGAAATGTATGCTAAATATATATATATATATATATATATATATATATATATATATATATATATATATATATAAAATAAAAAAAAATAAAAATAAAAAAAATAAAAAATAAAAAAAAAAATCCATACAGCCGTTACATACTAAAAAACCGCTGCAACGCGTGGTCCAGATTTTAATCATATATGTACATAAGTAACAGTGTTTTAGAAGATGAGTAAAAAAGCCAATAACTCAATAAGTGCAAGCCCCATTGACGAGTTAAGTATTGTTTAGAACAAGCTTAATTCGAAACAAATATTTGACTGAGACGATAAAAAAGAGCGTAAACACATGAGTTCACACTCATTTGGACGACCTTAAACCATTTAATAATTTTCTTATCCTTTAACTAGTTACCTTAATTTATTCATTCACTCAAAGTTGTATACAAGAGTGTGCTAAAGTTCGAATTTTACACATTTAAAAAAGGTTACTATACAAGTTACTAAAGTGTTGAGATTGTCGTATCTATACGTATTCTATTAAGTCATTATTTCCTAGCTGTTTCAACTTTCAACTTTTTATTTGTATATATTAGTTGAGCAACAATATTATATTAATTTTATTGACTAATTCCTCTCGAGTCAATTTTGCAAACTTTAATGACGTTTTCATAACTAGAAGCGGTAGGTGAGATGATAGCAATTATATAAAGCAATGGCTTTAGCACTTTGTTTCTTAAGTTTCCAACTTCATACCAAATCAATACCAAACAATATACCCTTTGCAGCACTCTACATTTCCTTAACACCAACACATTTTGTTTTCATTTTCTTCAAAGGTAAAAATCACTTGATCATCTCATGTTGTTGTTTTACTTTTTATGTAATTAATGAACACAACATCCATAGTATCCATATGTCTTTTCAACTGCATTAACTCCTTTTTGGCTGTACATATGTTTCCATCTTGTTACACAAGTATTTTTTTTTATGTTGTACGTTCAAAATAATTTATTTTGTGTCCCGTTGTATGCAGTTTGTTAAGAAAAAAAGATGAAGATCGAGATAAGAGCATCGACAATGGTGAAACCAGCAGAGGAGACACCAAGGATAAATCTATGGAATTCAAATGTGGACTTAGTTGTGCCTAATTTTCACACACCTAGTGTGTACTTTTATAGTCCTAATGGTGCTGCCAACTTTTTTGACCCGAATGTCATGAAGGAAGCGTTGAGTAAGGTCTTGGTCCCGTTTTACCCGATGGGAGGACGGTTGAAAAGAGACGAAGATGGTCGTATAGAAATCGATTGTCAAGGACAAGGTGTGTTGTTTGTCGAGGCTGAGTCTGATGGCGTGGTTGATGATTATGGTGATTTCGCGCCAACTTTGGAGCTTAGGAGACTCATTCCTGCTGTTGATTATTCACAAGGAATTGAATCATATCCTCTCCTAGTCTTGCAGGTATTATAGCAAACTCGAGCTGATTATCTGATTCTTGCGTTATTAATAGCAGATTATTTATTTATAGCCTAGATTACATAGAAATGGCAACTATATTCCTTGACGTTTTACAAAAACTAAAAGAAGTCTAGTTTGCACGATCATTTACACTTGAGACAAATAATATATGTGGTTATGAGAATTGGTATTGTTGTACCATCTTTTTAATGTAAATAATTAGTTGAACAAGTGATCACCAACCAACCCAACATGAATTGTTCTTAGGATGTAATTAAATATTTTCCTAGAAAAAAGTTATTGATTTTTATTTTTATTTTCTTAATACAGGTTACCTACTTTAAATGTGGTGGGGTATCACTAGGAGTTGGGATGCAACATCATGCTGCAGATGGTGCATCTGGTTTGCACTTCATCAACACATGGTCCGATATGGCTCGAGGCCTTGACCTCACCATCCCACCCTTCATTGACCGAACCCTTTTACGTGCCCGAGACCCACCCCAGCCAGTGTTCGACCACGTAGAGTACCAGCCTGCCCCTCCAATGAAAACCGCAACCAATACCACAGATGACCAAGTTCCTGAAACCGCGGTTTCTATGTTTAAGTTAACTCGAGACCAACTCAATGCTCTTAAAGCCAAGTCAAAAGAAGATGGGAATACTATTAATTATAGCTCATATGAAATGCTTTCAGGCCATGTTTGGAGGTCTGTGTGTAAAGCCCGTGGGCTTCCTGATGATCAGGACACAAAGCTTTACATAGCAACTGATGGGCGAGCCCGTCTTCGCCCATCGTTGCCACCTGGCTATTTCGGAAATGTTATATTTACAACTACCCCTATAGCAGTAGCTGGTGATCTTCAATCCAAGCCTACGTGGTATGCAGCTAGTAAAATTCACAACGCTTTGGCAAAGATGGACAACGATTACCTAAGGTCAGCACTTGATTACCTAGAACTTCAGCCTGATCTTAAGGCCTTGGTTCGTGGTGCCCATACATTTAGGTGTCCGAATCTAGGGATAACCAGCTGGGCTAGACTTCCTATTCACGATTGCGACTTTGGATGGGGCAGACCCATATTTATGGGGCCTGGTGGGATCGCGTATGAAGGGTTGAGTTTTGTGTTACCGAGCCCAATCAATGATGGGAGCTTGTCGATTGCGATTTCCTTGCAAGCTGAACACATGAAGCTTTTTAGCAAGTTCTTGTATGATATCTAAAATGGTTAAATTTAATTAGCCATTGGCCATATATTACTAATTACTTCTAAAAACCTTACCCAAACACGTTAATTGCTGTACGTCAATGGAAGCTGATCAAACTGTTTTTTCACAAGCTTATCGGTTTTATTACTTAAATTCAATGTAAGTATGCACTTATATATACAGAACTTTATTTGATCATTACACTGAAAGTTACAAAAAGACCAGAGTTAAGAAACAATTAGAAGGTGAAAAAGAGAAGAAGACAGGGTCCAAAAGTGACCCCGAAAGACTTTGTAAGCTTCGACAGTGCTTTGTTTCGTGGAACAAGGTGATTCCGATCCATATTAGCACCACCACCATGTGAGCCTCGACGTGCTTTCTTTCCCTTTCTTAAAATATAGTCGTTTACATGTTTTACCTCACTTTCTTTGCTATTTATGTAACTTGTCGCCTTCACCCCTGCAGATTAATCATGTATAAAAGTTTATGTAATTATATATACAAAGATGTGAAAATGGCTGCATAATAATTGAATACTAACCATGATGTTTATGTTGGAGACTTGGACTATTAGAGTAGGAAAGACCATTATCAACTGCCGAACTCCAAAAAACTCGGTCACATAAGAACAAAAAGAGAATAAATACTATGATTTGTGATCTCATTTTCAGTCAGAATAAAAAGATACTAATATCAAATCGCTGCACAGTAGTAGTACACGGATGCCTCAATCTAATGTCTTAAGAAGGATCATGTAAAATTAAAGCAACTCTACGATAAACTTCATTTTGAAGCTTTTACTTTAATCTTTTGCATATAATATATGATCAAATATGAAACTTTTATCTAAATATTGGTTGTAGGACCTGAAGAAAGAAAGCATATTTACCTATGCATGATCTTGCTTGACGAATTTAACAAAAGAAACAGTATTTAAGTCACAAGAAATCAAGTACCAAATCTGTTTTATAAATAAAAGAAAAAATTACACGGATGGTCTTTGTGGTTTACACGGATTTTATGTTTAGAGCTATTTTATTTTAATTACGCCAGAGATACCTATTTTGTGAAACGTTGCACACTTTTGGTCCCTAAGTTGGATGTCCTGTTAGTTTGACCGTTAAGTGTTTAATTAATGTTTGCCCGTTAGTCCTTCCGTCAATATTTTTTGCACCGTTAGTCCTTTTTTGCTTAGGTGTGACCATTGCCAAAATTTGGTTTAGTCCTAGTCTCCATTGCCACCACCAGCAAAACCGCCACCATAACCACCACCACCACACCACATCCAACAACCACCCCACCAACCCACCACCATTCACCACCACCCCCTCCACCACCCCCACCATCACCCCCACCACCACCAATCGCAATCAGATTCTTCGGCGCATTCTCCGGCGCCGTCACCGGAACACCATCCTCAACCACCACCCCAAAATGCCCTTGTTTTACACTCAAACAAACACTCTCATTCACCACATGATCAAACTCAACTCCACCAAATAAATCAAAATAAACACATTTTGGCACTAACCCATTTCTCAAAACCTTTAAACCACCAAACTTTATCACCATTGGCTCCTCCATCGCCCGGACCTCCAGCTCCAGCAGCTTTTCCGGCGACAAAAAAGTAGCATTATAAGCCAATAAACCCACCACTGGTGACAAAAAAACATACCCTTTTAACCCATAATAAACACTAGACCAATTTCCCATGTTTTGATACACCAAAACCACCCTTCCAACGTACGGACTCACCACAACACCTGCCGGAATATCAAACTCTTTAAACCCAACATACCCTTTTCGTCTTAAAGCACCACTTCTTAAACGAAGTGCAGAAACTTTTATTCCAGTGAGTTCAGGGCCCACATTGGTGTCGTAAACCACTCCGGTGACCACCCAAACACCTCAATTTTCGGGATCATCAAAAAATGTTCCCCCTTAATCGTATCCGATACCCCAAACCCAAACACCTCAAACTCACTTTTTACCAATCCTACACATCACAACCACCCACTAATCATCTCCACACCATAAAACTAGATCCTCAAATTTAATCAAAACCCAACAATGGGCACTCCTAGAATCCTTAACTAACTCAACAAACCCCAGCATCTTTTTATCTCATCTTTTCGCCTCGAAAAACGCTTCTTGCGACGTCGTATATCATTACTTTAAATGGTCACAGACACATTTTAAGATACCCAGATGGATTTAAGAAAAAACCACTAAATCTTGGAGCTTTGTTTTAAGATACCCAGATGGATTTAACAAAAAACCATTAAATGAATGGTTTTATGGAGAGCTTTGTTTTTAAGATCTGGAAGTGAATTAATGCGAGGGGGGGAGCATAACGGGTCGTTCATGAATCTTGGAGTAAGAAGAAGAAAAAGATAAAAGATACCCAGGTGGGTGGTTGGGTAGGGTAAAAGAGAGAGACATAAATATGTGGGTTTTAATTTTTAGTGAGTGTCGGTTTTTTTTTTTTTTTTTTTTTTTTTTTTTTTTTTTTTTTTTTTTTTTTTTTTTTGATTTGTGTGTTATGAGTGGAAGTGATGAAGACAAGAGATGAGTGGGAGTGTTAAAAAATAGGACTAACGATGCAAAAAATACTAACGGAGGGACTAACGGGCAAATAATATTTATACACTTAACGGTCAAACTAACGGTCCATCCAAAATAGGGACCAAAAGTGTGCAACGTTTCACAAAATAGATATCTCTGACGTAATTAAAATAAAATAACTCATAAACATGAAATCCGTGTAAACCACAAGGACCATCCGTGTAATTTTTTCTAAATAAAAATACCTCTTTAGTGTTGGTGGAGCAGCCCCATGCTTGTTTGAGACTTTAAGTGATCATATTTCAGGACCCCATGCCTGCCTACTTTGACAATTTTATTTGGGAATTTAACTTTAGAGATTTAGATGTATTAATACACATTTTTTGTATGTGTCCGATATTGTTTGACTGATGAAAGTGGAGGAGGGGGAAGTGGTTATAAAATATACGGCCCAATGAAGAAGAGGGCATACCATTCTTGGACTTATGGCTACGATCAAGTGCTGTATCTGTCAGTTTGATATCTTTTATCCAAGCCATTGGCTCACTCGATGTTAGTCTTATCTTTTATGGAGAAAGATTCATTACAAAAGCTTGTTGTTAGGGTTTTTTCGAGTCTCATTGGCGTTGCAATACTACTGTGACAATCTGCATATGATTGATGTGTTCTTCACTGCAATCAATTTGAGTTCACGGTAGATAATAAGTCCCCTCAAATTAACATATTTTATTTATAGCCACATAGTTTGGCCTTTGATGTGCGTGTGTATTGCTCTAATTTTTATACCCACGGTATGTCGTTGTGGTTTTAGCAGTATTCAAGTTTTAAATTTATATTTAGCCGACTTATCAATAACACACACTTTAACGAGCAGTGAACCCGGTCAGTATGAATATAATGGTAAGTAGAGTGTCGATCACTAAGAGTGGAACGTATTATCTAGTTATCCTAATCAGTATTTTAATATCTTAAGTTAGCTATACAACCTAATCTAACGCAAGGGGGTTCAGCCTGAGAGACTGGCACGGTTTGATTATGATTAAATATAAACTAAACTAATAAGCACGAATCAGCGATTAGCACACACGTACACAGATAAATACTTGAGACAATAAGAAGACCTGTCCTGATAGTTAAGTAGTTTGTCACTTGTTTTATTGTTAGTTTTATATGAAGTGTATAGTTCGATGCAACGCACCGAGATTAATCCTTTCTCGTTGGCTCTAATCTTATCGGCGAGTAAACCCATAATGATTACTTATGACTATCCTACTTATCTTTTCTTCCTACTTTTCTACAGACGATAGAATGCATAGGCGATATAATAAATAGGCGAGGAAGGGGCATGGCGACCCAAGCAATGCTCAGCTAGATACAGAGGTTATCAATGCACTAATAAAAGTCACCAAAGACATCAACATATAAACTTTAATTAATGGGAAAGCAATTTTAAGGGGAGTTGAAGTGCATGATTAAATCAATGACACAAGCCCATCAATCCTGACCAATTAAAGTGTACTAATACAATAAAACAACAACTACTTAATGAATTGAATACATGCAGGACCTTCTTACAGCTCTTGTATCTTCGTTCAAGGTGTGTCTTGTGCTGCTACTTCGTCTGAATTCGGCTTAGGGTTTCTGTGGTCTTCGGTCTTCTAAAAACTAGGCTCTCTCAAATTCGTCTGACCTTTGGGGTATTTATAGTTTCTGTCTGAGGGCTAGATGCGGCGCATAGGATAAGTAGATGCGGCGCATTGACTTAACTTCGCGTGGGGTCCAAGATTAATATATTCAGGAATATTCGTACACCGCCAGAAGATGCGGCGTAACTCCATTTCTAGATGCGGCGCATGTCCTTGCTGTCTTGGATCGTAGCTTGTGAAATCTTGATAGTGATGCGCCGTATATAATAAGTAGGATGCGGCGTATCTGGAGCAGAATAATCTTGATCTTGTACATTTCAGTAGACTCTTAACTTCTTGCTTGTTTTGCTCCATAATTAGTCCAAAATCGCCAAGTTTCACATAATACTTGTTTTTACCTGAGAATTACAAAAGTAAACATTAACGTATCAATTCTCACAGATAATATAATAAAACAAGTCAAATAAATAGGATAAATGATGGTAATAAAATGTACTTATTTGAGTTCATCAAATATCCCCCCACTTGAACTTTACTTGTCCCCAAGTAAACCTTAGAATTAATCTTATGAAAATGTATCCTAAAAGATATTAGGATTTATTTTTATATTTAAGCATGTATTCGTTTTGTCATAATCACACAACCAAACACTTAACGAATTAGAAGTAAAATAAAATATATTGATAAAAGCAAATCTAATCGTTTAACTGTCCAGTCGTGACGAATATTCTATCATAAGCTTGGCAAGTATACGCATCTCCTCCACTAAAGCTAAGGAATAACAAGTCTAAAGCGGTAAAAAGGGTTTTTGGTTAAGGGTTAATCATTCTTCTTAATCTCTATCGATCTCAAATTCCAGAAAAGGCGACAAAATCACAAATACATGATCGAATCCACGAACACGATACTTGCAATTGCTCAAATCCTTAACTCGAATAGGCTAAAGATAGGACCAAGTAATCTTCACCAATAATATTATATCAAAAAGGGCGACAAAATCATAAATACATAGCCGAATCCACGACTACGATACTTAAGATTGCTCAAATCCCTAATCTCAATAAATCAAAGGTTTGGATAAAGAATAATATAGGGTGTGGATAATATTTGGGATATAAATTGGTGTAAAATGAAAAATAAACAAAACAGATAAATTAAAATCCTAAGTGTGGTAAATTGCTATCCCAACCATCCCATGAATAAGACTCATATCATAGGATAACTCACGCTTTAACGCTTGAAACACACGCTTTAGGTAGACACGAATTATACTCAACAAGATCTCAATCAAAGAATAAACCTTAGTTGGCGTTCCCATAACGGCCAACTCCCATTCAATCCATAAATATAATATATAACAAATAGTGGTGATATCGACCACTTAATACAAAACTTTACATAAGTTGGTTAAAACAAACATCCAACTTTTCCTTTTTCTTTTTCTTTTCTATTTTTTCGTTTTTTTTTTTTTTTTTTTTTTTTTTTTTTTTTTTTTTTTTTGACATTGAAACATAAACATAGATGTGTAAAATTTCACCACATCACTATAACGATAACTCTGGATAATTTTTCCATACTTTTCATGACTTCAGAAATAACGGTAATAGTGAAAGTAGTAAACACACGAAAAACAAACTCAAAGATATACAATATTTACTTTCACTCCAATTGCATTGTGCAATTTCCCAACTCAACCAAAGATAATGAATTACGCATGCGAACACAGGTAACGTAAGGAAACACACTTTGCCTAAAGCAATTAACCAACCACGGATTTTAATCTACAGGGTAGGCTAAGGTGTAAGGGTGTAACGAAACATTATAACAAAGGTGTAAGAAACGAAAGGAATGACTCTGAGTGTTTTTCTAGGGGTATCTTACTCTAAAAGTGAGAGTAACAAAAGGGTTTATACGGGGGTTAACTAACCAGTGTAGTTAGCTAATATCACATAACATATAAAGGCTATTTTGGTGTAATCCTAGAAATTTATCAATTTAGACAAGTCATTCCAATTATATAGATAATACTTATTATGGTGGTCTCGAATAGTATACAAGCCAAGTTCTAAAGTTTACAAGTCACCGGCACACTCATAGATTTGTGAATTTTGAAAAGTTCACAATTTTTGAAATAATGTCATGTGTGCAGCTATGTAATTTAGACTTTAAACAAAATCATGCTCATAAGATAAATTTTGATATATTAAGCATATTTTAAGCATATTTGGAAAAAGTTTAGGACAAGTAAGTGTTCTAATTCTCCAATCCCCCCACTTAAGTTAAACAACGTCCTCGTTATTTGTATCAAAGGTTAAAAACTGGAAAATAAAAGAATTAGAACAGAAAAACTCCCCTGAGATTTGCTCGGTATGATCCTCCATTATTTGTATAAGAGCAAAAATCATCTTTCTTGTGGATGAGAACGTTTAAGCTTCATATTTGATGTATCCACAGGAAATGCAGGAATCTATAATACCATCAAGACTTTAACACACCTGAGTTAAGAAAGTTCAAACTTGCATAATACATTAGTAGTTAGTAAAAATAAAACTTAAAAATTAAAATGAAAATCATCAGGTCATTAGAGAATACGCCGTATCGAGCCTGGAATAAATACGAATCAGAATAGAAGATGCGTCGCACTCCTTAACCAGGGATGCGCCGCATTAAAATACTGACAGAAAGTTTTAAAGTCAAAAAATAAAAATGCAGAAAATAAAGTAAGATATGACCAGTGCAGGAGATGCGTCGCATCTCAGGATTGAGATGCGCCGTATCTTCTGCGGGCCTGACAGACTCGACACATAACAGAATAGTAAAAAATTTCTCCGGGTTGTCTCCCGGTCAGCACTTGTCTTTATTCCAGAGTCTTCAAGTTAGACTCACGTTCAGCTCTTTAATACCGATCATTGAAGGAGTCGGAAGCATCGCGCTCCCTCATCGCCAGTCCAGTAATATTGAACACTCCTTGCTCGTCCATAATTTCCACGCCGTTCTTCTTTAATATCTGTATAAACAAAGTTCTGTCCCTTTCGGGCAGAGATGACAAAATGATAGACGGGAAATTCTTATTATTATATAGGCATAAATAAGCAAGGTGGGGTGGTAGTTCAATAAACACATCATTATTCAAATTCGTATGCTCAACTATTCTCCTACGTTTGTTAATCACTACGCAATTATACCACTCATCATCAGAATCATTAACAATATCGCGCCTAAGTTCGGTAGGTACATTAAGGTCAATAAATTCCTCGAAGTCTTCATGATTAGGATTAGTTGAGTTGTTTTGAATCAATGTTTCTCCCATGAGCCTAGCTTCAAGATCGAGGTCCATACGTTCTCTTAATCCTAGCACATAGACGCCTCTAATTATGCTTTTAACAGGATTTTGGCACTTGTAGACTAGTTTATTATTCCCTACCCTTAATGAGATTTTTCTTTTAAACACATCAATCTTAGCACGGGCGGTAGACAAGAAAGGTCTTCCAAGGATTAAAGGAATCTTAACATCCTCGGGCAAATCTAATATAACAAAGTCTACAGGGAAAACAAACTTCTCAATCTTAACTAGCACATTATTAGCAATCCCTTCAGGTTGTTTTACTGTTTTATCAGCCAATTCAATAAGCAACTTAGTTGGTGCTAATTTTCCTAGTCCTAGGGTAGTGAATGTCTTAAGGGGCATTACACTAACACTAGCTCCTAAGTCAGATAACACATTATTGAAAGATATATCCAAAAAGTTCGATACGCCGTATCTTATAATCGTTAAAATTTAATCAGACTTTATTCAGAAAATAGATACGCCGCTTAGAAATTAGAATGCGCCGTATCAGTTTTAATTATCAAAAATCGATATTTATTTAAAATTAAATGCGTCGTATTAACAAAAGTTAATGCGTCGTATTTTTGTTACGTTTCAAAATAAAAGATTTTTTATTCAGAAGATGCGCCGTATCGATAAAAATCGATGCGTCGTATCTGTTTAATAATTCGAAAACTGTTTTTAATTAAAATAATAGATACGCCGTATCTGCTAAAGCAGATGCGTCGTATGGCGTTATCGTTTAGAAAAACTTCTTATTAAAAACAGATACGCCGTATCTTGGGGAAAGATGCATCGTATCGAATTTATTAAACGCGTTGTATTTTATAAAAAATAAACGCAATACGCCGTATCAATGAAAATAGATGCGCCGTATCGTTTGAATTAGCTCAGTACAACGATAGCAGAATACAAAAAAAAATACGGAAAATAAAAACAAAAATAAAAACAAACAAAAAGAAACACAAATTAAAGAAAATAAAAACACACAAAAACAGAAAATATGCAAAATAATACAATGAATGCAATTTAACTAATATACAACAGAGTTAGCGGTTAGAATAAAAATTAAAAAGAAAAACTTAATTAAAATACTAATCAAATTAACAGATAATAACAATTCACTCCCCGGCAGTGGCGCCAAAAACTTGATGTACGTGTGTATTGCTCTAATTTTTATACCCACGGTATGTCGTTGTGGTTTTAGCAGTATTCAAGTTTTAAATTTATATTTAGCCGACTTATCAATAACACACACTTTAACGAGCAGTGTACCCGGTCAGTATGAATATAATGGTAAGTAGAGTGTCGATCACTAAGAGTGGAACGTATTATCTAGTTATCCTAATCAGTATTTTAATATCTTAAGTTAGCTATACAACCTAATCTAACGCAAGGGGGTTCAGCCTGAGAGACTGGCACGGTTTGATTATGATTAAATATAAACTAAACTAATAAGCACGAATCAGCGATTAGCACACACGTACACAGATAAATACTTGAGACAATAAGAAGACCTGTCCTGATAGTTAAGTAGTTTGTCACTTGTTTTATTGTTAGTTTTATATGAAGTGTATAGTTCGATGCAACGCACCGAGATTAATCCTTTCTCGTTGGCTCTAATCTTATCGGCGAGTAAACCCTTAATGATTACTTATGACTATCCTACTTATCTTTTCTTCCTACTTTTCTACAGACGATAGAATGCATAGGCGATATAATAAATAGGCGAGGAAGGGGCATGGCGACCCAAGCAATGCTCAGCTAGATACAGAGGTTATCAATGCACTAATAAAAGTCACCAAAGACATCAACATATAAACTTTAATTAATGGGAAAACAATTTTAAGGGGAGTTGAAGTGCATGATTAAATCAATTACACAAGCCCATCAATCCTGACCAATTAAAGTGTACTAATACAATAAAACAAAACTACTTAATGAATTGAATACATGTAGGACCTTCTTACAGCTCTTGTATCTTCGTTCAAGGTGTGTCTTGTGCTGCTACTTCGTCTGAATTCGGCTTAGGGTTTCTGTGGTCTTCGGTCTTCTAAAAACTAGGCTCTCTCAAATTCGTCTGACCTTTGGGGTATTTATAGTTTCTGTCTGAGGGCTAGATGCGGCGCATAGGATAAGTAGATGCGGCGCATTGACTTAACTTTGCGTGGGGTCCAAGATTAATATATTCAGGAATATTCGTACACCGCCAGAAGATGCGGCGTAACTCCATTTCTAGATGCGGCGCATGTTCTTGCTGTCTTGGATCGTAGCTTGTGAAATCTTGATAGTGATGCGCCGTATATAATAAGTAGGATGCGGCGTATCTGGAGCAGAATAATCTTGATCTTGTACATTTCAGTAGACTCTTAACTTCTTGCTTGTTTTGCTCCATAATTAGTCCAAAATCGCCAAGTTTCACATAATACTTGTTTTTACCTGAGAATTACAAAAGTAAACATTAACGTATCAATTCTCACAGATAATATAATAAAACAGGTCAAATAAATAGGATAAATGATGGTAATAAAATGTACTTATTTGAGTTCATCAGCCTTATACATGTATAAATTACTGATATAACATAGATTTGGTGATAACAAATTATGTGTTAACCCAACCCAATCAATGCTAAAACCTAAACTGTTTTGACCCGTTACTTAACCTATGTTGGCGTATGTGGCCGAATGGCCCATGACGAATGAACCGCAATTCCGAACGAACTTCATCAGGTCATTCGGCTCAACGGTAACTTCCGGATCTAAAGTCAAACATGATATAAAGAGTAAGCAATAGTCATTCAGAGTAAATAGCAGGACTAAGCAGAGGCTAAAAAGAGAAAGATCCCAGTTACCGCTCAGAAGCATCGCTATCCCATTTGGAAGCATCCGATACGGACAAGAATAGCTTCCCTATATAAAGTTGGAGAATTCTCATCTATGGTAACTTCACTAACTCATTTTTACCTTCACCTATATCACTATTCATATCAAATACTCATTCTCACGCCGGAGTTTGGTCCTGGGATAAAACCCGGGGCGAGACTACTACGTGTTTCTTTGTTGCAGGAATCCGAAGGACCCAGTAGAATCGTCCGGAGGATCCACATTGTTTGCTTGGAGTAAGACGCAAGATTTTACTTCAAAAAATTGGCGCCATCCTTGGGATTCGTTATTCAATCTACCAGAGTTGAAAAATGACGGGTCATACTTTGGAAACACCAGTTCATCACGCAGAAGGAAGTGGAAAAAGTAATGATAATAACTACCCTAGTAGTTTAGAAGAGCAAATCCTAAGCCAAACACTCAAAGCCCTAATAAAAGAGCACAACACCAAAGGGGGAAGCCCACTCAAGCCAATCCGAATTGACTTCGATGAAGAAAACCCTAAGAAAGCCGAAACCAAAGATGCCGAAAGAGAACAAGAAGATGGCCTAGCCAAGCTATACAAAGAAGTATCAAGATGTCCTTTCACTCGAAGAATCATAGAGTTTTCTGGGCCAAAGCATGTGATGCCCACCGACATAAAACTTTATGACGGATCTACAGATCCGGACGATCATATCACTAGATTTTGTGGTGCAGCTAACCATGGTGAATGGCCCATGCCGGTATGGTGTAGGATGTTTCAGCAAACACTGGATGGTTCGGCAAGAGGATGGTTCGACCGCTTGCCCAACGGAAGCATTGACAATTGGGAAACCCTTCGTGATCAGTTCGTGACAAGGTTTGCTCTCAGAAGAAAGTGCATCAATGATCCGATGGAAATCACTAAGATCGTTCGGTAGGCAAATGAAACTCTGCCTGAATTCAAAGAACGATGGATTGACGAGGCCAGCCATATCTTCGGCGTACCGGAACTCATGAAAATCTCATCATTTATTAACGGTAGCAAGTGCCCTGAGTTGGCCAAACGTTTCTCTGACCGAATTCCACAAACAGTGACTGAAATGATGATAAGGGTGGATGATTTTGTTCGCTCGGAAGCAGTGTATCGGGCAACCGAATTACCAAGGGACGAAAAGATGGATACCTACAGGAAGGAATATCACTCCACCTCTTACAACGATAGGAGATCCGCGAGCTCCTTTCGGGGGAGACCGCCGTCGAAATAATCCCAGAAATGAGTATAAGCCCCGTCGGAATGATTATTATGCTCCCTATGTTCCCGCAAAATATGACAAAACCTATCAGGCAGACTACCGCCGCAATGACATCCGCAGGAATGAAACCAAGCCGATAGACTTAAACTCTTTAACTAAAGCCCCAAAAGAAATCTTGGCAACCGAACATCAGCTGAGACTGCCGCTGTAACACCCCGACCCGACAAGGGTAGAGATGTCACAACAATGGTGACATATCAGAAACATACACAAGCATACATCTTTAATAATACAAAGGAATACAAAGGTGACAAGAAATTACAAGGAAATACAAAATTTACAAAGGAATAAATACTGAGTCTGAAAATATAAATTCTTCTAGTCATCTCTATAACAAAATAACTATCACAATGTAGTCTTCTAAGTCCAATGGTACTCTCCACTCATACCCAGCTTCCTACTAAAAACCAGCCGCAGGAAAAGAAATGCGGCTGAGCTACGAGAGCTCAGTGAACAGATATAACGGTAACAAAGCATTAATAAAGAATAGTACAGAGTGTCAGAAATATATGTCATGCAGATATAATCAGAATCAAAGGATAAATAAAGGAGTAAGGATAAAGGATAGGGAATAATAAGTAGGTAAAGGTAAAAGGAAATAGTGCAAGGTATAATAATGGTCAAAGGTAAGTAATGTATATGGTAAAGGTAAACAGTAATCCACCACGAGCCCAGAACATATATAATATATATATATATATATATATATATATATATATATATAATATATATAATATATATATATATATATATATATATATATATATATATATATATACCATGCCATCATCATCAATCAGAGGGGTGTCCTCTCAGTAACCAGATAATATGAGGGGTGTCCTCATGTATCAAATGGAGTAGCTAGCTCCCGGATATGTGAAAGACGTGTATCGCACACACCATCAGTCACCAGAGATATAACAGATAATATAAACAGATAACAGAAATCAGATCAGATCTAGGATGCATCCATACGCCCCAGGTGGCCAGAGTCTACCAATACACACCAGATAAAATAAAGTCAGGGACGGGACAGGTCATCACTCTCCTGCCCTAGAGTCATGCCATCGGTGCATCAATGACATGGACATAAAACCCTCATGCCTAGTGAGGTGGCTCGGGTATCAAACCGTGGGTCAAAGGTCAAGTATCATGTCATAAACAGAGGGTCATGTCAAAAGGTTCAGATTATAAGGTCCATGTCAGATGTTACAGAAGTGTATATCAGAGGTTCATAAATCAGATAGGTTTATACCAGAGTTTATAACAATGTTCAAGTCCAGGTTCAGAAATAGTATATCAGATTAATCCTTATATCAAAGTTCAAATTAAGTTTCAAACAAGAGTTTATAACCAGGTTTAGAATAAGGTTCAAATCAACGTTCAATAGGACATATCAAAGGTCCATAATCAAAAGGTTTATAGATTCATAGAAAAGATTTAATTCAAAGGTTTCATATTAAACTTGTATTTAAAATAATCTTTCAGTGACTTTCATAAAATGATGTTTAGTAAAACCTTTTATAAATATAGTCTTTAAAAGAGATTTTCATAAAATCTTTAGTCCTTTAGTGTAGTTCCAATTCAAAAATTGGTATAACATTGTATCCAAAACTTTTCAAAAACATTTTCATATCATTAAGGTAAGTTTCCAATTTCAGTTCAAATGTCAAAATGAATCTTCAGGGTATTCAGAGGTTTGCATATTCAGGTCACAAGGTGAAGAACGAATCATGTCAAGTATCAAGGAATAAAACAGGGTTCAGTTTATCAAGGGAACTCAGAATCAGATAACATGTCAGAAGGGTTCATAATCAAATTCTTATAACAAGGTTCTAATCAGGGATTTATAGGCAAGGGAATCATATGAAAGGTTCAAGTAAAGGGAATCATAGCAATGGCATTAATACAGAAACTGACAGATCAGAAAATGAAAGAGATCATGAGAAACCTTATAAGAAAGGTCAGAATATATGTACCTTATACCGCAAGAGAAACAACACAACAGAAAATATAAGGTCGGAAGCAAACTCCATCTTCAGCGAATCTACACGAATCCATGACTGTCTTATTAATAGCTTATTTAATTCAGATTACTTATTTTAGTCAGCTTTCCATTTCTAGTAACTTTCCTTTTTAGGTAACTTTCCAAAAATAGCAATTTTCCATATTTAGTAACTTTCTATTTTTAGCAGGTTTCCATAATTAGCAGATTTAAATATTATAATTAGGTTAAGTCATTAATTTTACAAAATTCACAATACACCTCTTATTTTAATATATGGTACGAATCACCCTCCATTTTATAACAATTACAAAACAAGTCCCTTAATTTATACCTTTTACAATTCGACTCATAAATTATTCATAATTACACATTAAGCCTTTACGTATCCAAAATTACACATTACATCCAATATACATCCTTTTAAAATATGTGCTCTTACAAACTCATTGCTAATTCGTGTCATTTTCTTTCTTACGTATTATTGCCTTATGAACCTTGTAAGGATTCAAAGCAAGAATATATACTCTATCTTTGGAACCTGTAACTAATTGTAACTCACGTGGATTTGTTATACGATTAGTATAATCTGGTATATAGTGAAGATTCTTTACTCAAAGATACATAAATCTCGCAACATTACACGTATAATTTTCCGGTTTATGTCTTTATATACCTGTGTATTGATTTGTTATCTTATGCATAACAAAGATCCATATTTCTTGCAATACAATCTGTTGTAACAATCACATAAACTATTATATTGATACCACCCTTTTCACTATTTTACATGATCCAATCACATATTATAAATCTTATATACATGCACCAATTCGACACAGATTCCTCCATATTGCTATGTGTATAATTCGTTATTTTGTGTACTTCATTCTATCAGCCCATGCGACATACACTTTCTTATCTTATGCTACCTATCTATCATTTATAGTACGCAACAGAACTTATCTTATGCATCAACCTTTCCAGATTTTATCTCTTCTATCAACAGATTCAATAGTATTATGAGACTATATATATATCGACCTATATTATTATTTTTTTTTTATTTCATGTGATACTCATTCTATCATTTTAGTCGACATATAACCACTCGTATCATCATAATTTCACGAAGCATATAGATCCATATTACTTATGATATAAGCTTGTACGTTTTATTATATACCTGACACAAAGGCTTCAGGTTACGTTCCACTGTTTCCTACGTGTATATTATATATGTATATATATATATATATATAATATATATATATATATATATATATATATATATATATATATATATATATATATTATATTGTTGTTTCGGATGTCGAAAGAATAAAACAACGAGGAGGTTGATATACCTTGGACGATTTCTAAACTGACGAACAAAGAACACAAGCACCAAAACCAGACCCTTTGAGCCAAAACTAAAACCAAAGCTTCAATCCCTACAGCCCACGATCACACCTCCTTGAAGCCTTCTATTTTCTCCTTCTTTGCACCACCTTTTTATACTACTTGAATATGATCAATAACTCGAATGAAGGAAGAAGTAAGGCTGCTGCTACTTAAATTATTTCCTAGGGTTTAGTGTGTGTTTGACTTTGTGTATGATTCGGTATATAAGAAAAGATAAAGGGAGAAGTTGCCCGGTGTTTAGGCCGAGAATTATGGAATCCTTTTTTTTTTTTTTTTTATCAGCCCAAGGCATAGCTTAATAGGCGTGAGTTTAAAATATGTAAATAGGGTATGGGCTTTATAATATTGTAGTTTTTAGGCATGATATGCACTTTAAGAAACAAGATTCTTATATTATAATTAATTTGCGTACAGATCAAATGGAATAAATTTATTTCTTGTTTACTATTCTACATTTCGGGTTCAACGTTCAAGTTAATAATGGATTTTTTTTAGAACCCACGTTTTAGGTTATTATAATTCTTCCCCTCTAAAAAGAAAAATTTCTTCCTCGAAATTTGAAGTCGCAAGGTTAGACAACGTCGTAGCAAATCGTAAAAGGTCGTCGCGAATAATTCTCACGCCCGGGGAGATTCTTCCAGAAGGATCTTCAAAACAAATGGTTTCTCATGACTCGATCAAAACAAGATGGGTTCAGATTCCTCAAAAGGAGACAAATTAGGTTGATTCAGAACAAAAGGTCCATGCAACATAAAATGGACGATAGGTGAATCTTCAGAAAGCTCACATGGAATACGAACAAGATTTCAAATCAAATTGACTGTGTCAACAGTATAGAGCTCTTCAAAGAGTTTTCAAGATTCATAACTGAGGTCAACAGAATGCAGAACGAGAGTCCAAACTCATCCAGATATCTAGTGAATGGAAACAGAGTATACGCATAGGTAGAATGAACCTAAAGTCTCACTAATCACGGTTAATCAGACGAAGATCGAATTCTAAACTTCTTAGGTACTCCCCCAAGATATCCTATGGCCACAATGAGTGCACGTTATATGGTGTAAGTATTATCACGTTGATCAGGCGTCATAATACTAGCACCACATAAATATGCATTCGTGATGATCATAGTTTATCTCGAGTCGTGAGTATAACAACCTATCTTAATCCACCTAGTACTTCTACAGTCTCAGAGTCAACCAGATCAAAGTCATAGTCAAGAGAGAAATAAGACTATTCGCAAGAGTATCAGAATTTCCAGATTGCCTAGCAGAGTAAGGCACGCCGCCACAAGCATCAGATTTTCCACAGTTCGCCAAAATTCCTCAGAACAAAACCATCATCGAACATACGAAAATAAGCACGGGGCTGAAATGCTTCTAGGAAACTTAAATCATTAGCGGATCTTATCATGATATAACGAAGCTTAAGGGAGTCAACGAAAATGAAAACTAATCGTCAATAACTTCGGTCTTCACAGAATCAATTCTTCCAAACCTAAAAGGTCTGATTCAGAAATCCGTTCATTCAAAACATCTACTCTCTTCAAGTCCGGTTAATATGTCTTTGTTTTTCCATCAATCTGGAAGTGAAGCAAAATCGTCTGGTTCATCACGCCTCCTGCAGTTCTTCTTGGAATGTGATGGAGTAATGTGAATTTCTGGCACGATCTTTAAGTTTCTTCATCATCCAGTCTGCTTCCGCCCTCAATTCATCTTAGTACAACCAAGATGAATAGGGAAGTGAGACTGTACGTCTTCATCATCTCCAGGTTCGCCGTCTTTCTTCTGCATCGCCAACACTTCTGTCTTGTAAGGAATGTCTTCACTCTTCAGGGTAGTCACCGCTGTTGTCAACTCTAGGTCAGGTAGTGAAGTAATACTTTTGATGCGTTTCTAGTTGTCTTGATGCATACGCAAAACCTTCTGAGTCTCTTTCTGAAATGTCTCAAAATTTGTTCCGTCTGAAGGTATGAAAACAAATTTCTATTTCAGCTTTCCAAAACTCCGTTCTCAATCAGACTAAGCTGTTTCTCTCTGGTCACGAAATTTATCAAAGGTAACGCAAGTTGTAAACGTCTTCAGAATTCTGATGCAAGGTTCAAAAGATTTCAGTTTACCATTTTGTTATCGGTCTTGACCATTCGGTGATAGTTTCAAAATTTGCGGGATTTAAAAGGGATATTCTGAATCAAGAAAAACCGTTGTCTCAACAGATATCAATCTCTCAGAATGCACAAGTGATCGTCAAATTTCTTACAAAGTGCAAAAATGATTTTCATGTTCTTCTTCGTCTCCGAATGTACTATTAAGTCATACAATGACCATTAGCCCAAGTACTCACGAGAACACATTCATTTATCAAATTTACAGAATAGTCAGAGCTTTAGCTAATACTATTAGCGTCACAAATCTTTATATCAGTCGTTACAAATGCGGATAGCGATCTCAAGAATAACCTCAATTCATATTTCCATCTGAAGGAAACTTCGTGCTCTGAAATTGAATAGATACAAAGTCGTTTCAGGGTGGAGAAATAAGGGTTCCAAATAGCAATACGGTTCAGCTTCCAGAATCAATACATGTCTCATGTCATCATTCTTCTTTATCGCGAACAAAACTGAAATACGCCAAGAAAATACACTTAAGCGAACTTACTTCTCACTCCGGTGGAAAATTTGGTGGTTCAATCAGAAATCGTGTTCAGAAAATTCAGGGTGCCAAGTAATTTTCAAGATAAGGTTCATTCATTGTTGTACGAAATGGGTTCAAGGAAAACTTCATAATCGCGAACATAACACACGAGTCTTCAGAGTAATAATGATAGTCCAGAGTTTAACAATCGGTAATCATGGTAGGGAGTTCAAAATTGCTTCAAACGTCAAAGGTGAGACATAGGAGGATAGTTGTCAAACAACCAATCGTTTATCAGAATAACATTAGAGTTAACAGTCCACAGAAAGACAGATCAACAAAGCAAATCTTATCGTCCAAAATGAGAGGGAAACATTCTTATACTCGTGGTTAAACACCACAAGACTTCTCATAGGGACAGAGATGGTTGAGACGAAATCAAATGGTGTCAGAAATTTATAGATGCTTATCAAGAGACAAGAGACAATTAACAGAAGGTATCAAATGCTTATCAAAAGCAGAAGACAAATAACAAAAGGTGTCAAGTACGTCATCGCCAAGGAGATTTTCAGAATGCCCGAAGAGGCATCAAAATGATTAACAGAAGGATCAGAGGTCAGATTCGGACTCTGCAGACAAGGATCAAATAGTGTCAGGCCATATTATGCCGTTCTCAATGCCTTCCAGATTTATTTAATTCTCAAATCTTGGGTAGTGCAAAGCATAAGCTTTCAATTTCTAAAAGTGATCTTAACAGACTTAAATCAAAAGCAGGGCACGAATCAGAGTGATGCGGAAGCAAAATACTTAAACAAACGCCTTATAGTCTACCCATTCCTCACTGGTCAAAACTTAAGTTCATATCAAGAAATCCTAAAGCAAGTTCTCAGGGTGTTCTCCTATGTTCTTACAGTGGAAGCCTAATGGTCCAGAACTCACAGGTCAAGGGTAAATGTATTACGAGTCGTAGCCTGTCTCTCTGATACCATAAATTGTAACACCCCGACCCGACAAGGGTAGAGATGTCACAACAATGGTGACATATCAGAAACATACACAAGCATACATCTTCAATAATACAAAGGAATACAAAGGTGACAAGAAATTACAAGGAAATACAAAATTTACAAAGGAATAAATACTGAGTCTGAAAATATAAATTCTTCTAGTCATCTCTATAACAAAATAACTATCACAATGTAGTCTTCTAAGTCCAATGGTACTCTCCACTCATACCCAACTTCCTACTAAAAACAGATATAAAGAAATGCGGCTGAGCTACGAGAGCTCAGTGAACAGATATAACGGTAACAAAGCAGTAATAAAGAATAGTACAGAGTGTCAGAAATATATGTCATGCAGATATAATCAGAATCAAAGGATAAATAAAGGAGTAAGGATAAAGGATAGGGAATAATAAGTAGGTAAAGGTAAAAGGAAATAGTGCAAGGTATAATAATGGTCAAAGGTAAGTAATGTATATGGTAAAGGTAAACAGTAATCCACCACGAGCTCAGAAACAGATATATATATATATATATATAATATATATATATATATATATATATATATATATATATATATATATATATATATATATATATATATATATATATAACCATGCCATCATCATCAATCAGAGGGGTGTCCTCTCAGTAACCAGATAATATGAGGGGTGTCCTCATGTATCAAATGGAGTAGCTAGCTCCCAGATATGTGAAAGACGTGTATCGCACACACCATCAGTCACCAGAGATATAACAATAATATAAACAGATAACAGAAATCAGATCAGATCTAGGATGCATCCATACGCCCCAGGTGGCCAGAGTCTACCAATACACACCAGATAAAATAAATTCAGGGAGGGAAGGTCATCACTCTCCTGCCCTAGAGTCATGCCATCGGTGCATCAATGACATGGACATGAAACCCTCATGCCTAGTGAGGTGGCTCGGGTATCAAACCGTGGGTCAAAGGTCAAGTATCATGTCATAAACAGAGGGTCATGTCAAAAGGTTCAGATTATAAGGTCCATGTCAGATGTTACAGAAGTGTATATCAGAGGTTCATAAATCAGATAGGTTTATACCAGAGTTTATAACAATGTTCAAGTCCAGGTTCAGAAATAGTATATCAGATTAATCCTTATATCAAAGTTCAAATTAAGTTTCAAACAAGAGTTTATAACCAGGTTTAGAATAAGGTTCAAATCAACGTTCAATAGGTCATATCAAAGGTCCATAATCAAAAGGTTTATAGATTCATAGAAAAGATTTAATTCAAAGGTTTCATATTAAACTTGTATTTAAAATAATCTTTCAGTGACTTTCATAAAATGATGTTTAGTAAAACCTTTTATAAATATAGTCTTTAAAAGAGATTTTCATAAAACCTTTAGTCCTTTAGTGCAGTTCCAATTCAAAAATTAGTATAACATCGTATCCAAAACTTTTCAAAAACATTTTCATATCGTTAAGGAAAGTTTCCAATTTCAGTTCAAATGTCAAAATGAATCTTCAGGGTATTCAGAGGTTTGCATATTCAGGTCACAAGGTGAAGAACGAATCATGTCAAGTATCAAGGAATAAAACAGGGTTCAGTTTATCAAGGGAACTCAGAATCAGATAACATGTCAGAAGGGTTCATAATCAAATTCTTATAACAAGGTTCTAATCAGGGATTTATAGGCAAGGGAATCATATGAAAGGTTCAAGTAAAGGGAATCATAGCAATGGCATTAATACAGAAACTGACAGATCAGAAAATGAAAGAGATCATGAGAAACCTTATAAGAAAGGTCAGAATATCTGTACCTTATACCGCAAGAGAAACAACACAACAGAAAATATTAGGTCGGAAGCAAACTCCATCTTCAGCGAATCTACACGAATCCATGACTGTCTTATTAATAGCTTATTTAATTCAGATTACTTATTTTAGTCAGCTTTCCATTTCTAGTAACTTTCCTTTTTAGGTAACTTTCCAAAAATAGCAATTTTCCATATTTAGTAACTTTCTATTTTTAGCAGGTTTCCATAATTAGCAGATTTAAATATTATAATTAGGTTAAGTCATTAATTTTACAAAATTCACAATACACCTCTTATTTTAATATATGGTACGAATCACCCTCCATTTTATAACAATTACAAAACAAGTCCCTTAATTTATACCTTTTACAATTCGACTCATAAATTATTCATAATTACACATTAAGCCTTTACGTATCCAAAATTACACATTACACCCAATATACATCCTTTTAAAATATGTGCTCTTACAAACTCATTGCTAATTCGTGTCATTTTCTTTCTTACGTATTATTGCCTTATGAACCTTGTAAGGATTCAAAGCAAGAATATATACTCTATCTGTGGAACCTGTAGCTAATTGTAACTCACGTGGATTTGTTATACGATTAGTTTAATCTGGTATATAGTGAAGATTCTTTACTCAAAGATACATAAATCTCGCAACATTACACGTATAATTTTCCGGTTTATGTCTTTATATACCTGTGTATTGATTTGTTATCTTATGCATAACAAAGATCCATATTTCTTGCAATACAATCTGTTGTAACAATCACATAAACTATTATATTGATACCACCCTTTTCACTATTTTACATGATCCAATCACATATTATAAATCTTATATACATGCACCAATTCGACACAGATTCCTCCATATTGCTATGTGTATAATTCGTTATTTTGTGTACTTCATTCTAGCAGCCCATGCGACATACACTTTCTTATCTTATGCTACCTATCTATCATTTATAGTACGCAACAGAACTTATCTTATGCATCAACCTTTCCAGATTTTATCTCTTCTATCAACAGATTCAATAGTATTATGAGACTATATATATATATCGACCTATATTATTATTTTTTTATTATTTCATGTGATACTCATTCTATCATTTTAGTCGACATATAACCACTCGTATCATCATAATTTCACGAAGCATATAGATCCATATTACTTATGATATAAGCTTGTACGTTTTATTATATACCTGACACAAAGGCTTCAGGTTACGTTCCACTGTTTCCTACGTGTATATTATATGTAATATATATATATGTTTTATATATTATATATATTATATATATATATATATGTGTTGTTTCGGATGTCGAAAGAATAAAACAACGAGGAGGTTGATATACCTTGGACGATTTCTAAACTGACGAACAAAGAACACAAGCACCAAAACCAGACCCTTTGAGCCAAAACTAAAACCAAAGCTTCAATCCCTACAGCCCACGATCACACCTCCTTGAAGCCTTCTATTTTCTCCTTCTTTGCACCACCTTTTTATACTACTTGAATATGATCAATAACTCGAATGAAGGAAGAAGTAAGGCTGCTGCTACTTAAATTATTTCCTAGGGTTTAGTGTGTGTTTGACTTTGTGTATGATTCGGTATATAAGAAAAGATAAAGGGAGAAGTTGCCCGGTGTTTAGGCCGAGAATTATGGAATCCTTTTTTTTTTTTTTTTTATCAGCCCAAGGCATAGCTTAATAGGCGTGAGTTTAAAATATGTAAATAGGGTATGGGCTTTATAATATTGTAGTTTTTAGGCATGATATGCACTTTAAGAAACAAGATTCTTATATTATAATTAATTTGCGTACAGATCAAATGGAATAAATTTATTTCTTGTTTACTATTCTACATTTCGGGTTCAACGTTCAAGTTAATAATGGATTTTTTTTTAGAACCCACATTTTAGGTTATTATAGCCGCAGCCCCCACCATTAAAAGGAAAGCCCCAAAGTGAAAATCTAGACAAATATTGTGATTACCACGGAGAAAAGGAACACCTTACAAATGATTGATGACAATTAAAAGAACAGTTGAGAATAGCTGTGGAGACAGTTAAATTGGACCATCTATTAAAAGATGTTCGGCAAAGAGAAGAGCACCACCAAGGGGAGACAACCGTGCCAACAAGGGAAAGGTCATCAACATGATCCGAAGTCAAGGAACCGCACGAAAGCGCAAGGCCATGGATTAGGAAGAAGATTGGATGAGTGCTCCAATCAGTTTCCCTCCTATCCTGCCGGGCGACGTTTCTGACGAATCATTGATAATTGAAGCTGAAGTAGAAGGTTATACGGTGCGAAGGGTATACGTAGATCAAGGCGCTTCGGTGGAAGTGATGTACAAACATTGTTTTGAAAATTTATGCCCCTCCATCAAAGCGAGGCTGAAGGAGACCAACACACCTTTGGTGGGATTCTCGGGAGAATCCATCAAGCCGTTGGGAAAAATGGAATTGGAAGTTTGTTTTTATTTACTCATCACTTAATTCGCGTGTAAATACTCATCATTTTTGTCCCATCTGAACTGCAAAAACATTTAAAAACACTCAAAAATGCTTCAAAATACAGAAAATATCCTTGGATTGTGTTTTTATCTGTTTCATGTGTAAAAGAATTGAAAACGGGACAAAAACAGGCAAAACTGGGCACAAGATTGGAAAACCGTGAAAAGCCGATGCCGGGATTGAAATTTACAAGTTTGGACCGCAAATATGCTCAGATTGTCAAAGTCAACCTTCAAGAATGTTAAATTTACAAGATTGACCCTTGGTAGTAATTTTGCAAAAAATGGAAACAATGGTCCCTGTACTTTCGGATTTTACACAATTGGTCCCTAAAACTCTAAACCTAAACCAAACTCTATTTTAACCTAAACTAAATACCTAAACCCAGCTACAACCCAAGCCCACTCCATATTTACTAAACCCAGCCCAAATCAAAATAATAAATCCGATCCACCCTTAGCTAAATATCCCAGGTTTGACCCAAGTCAAATTTTGCTTCTTCTTCAATACCATGTCCCGCCTTAAAACCATACCACCCCCACCTCACCTCTGCAATACCACCATCAACCCATAACCCATCACCTCAACCCTCCTCCAATGAGAAACTCACACGTTACCCCCCCCCCCCCAATGTGCTCAGAAACGTTAAAAAGCCACCTCACCCATTTTCCCGCCAAAAATCTAACGGACGATTGGGATTAATTCAAGACACGTGGATAGGTGGGATTTGATCAGAAGGATGAGAAGATACTTTTGGGAATGCTATTTAAAGAAGTGAAGTCACACAGAAGAAGTTGTCACCGTTTTTAGACCATTAGTAGTGTAAACTTTACTTATTGCATTGTTTCAGTTTAAATTTAAGTTACTTGTTCTAAATTACTTCTGTGTTGTACCAATTTTACCAAGTTAATGAAATTCATGTTTTCAAAGTTCCTGTTAAATTCGAATCAAGTTTAGTGTTAATCAAAGAGCTTATTTATTGTTTGAATAAGCTTATACAAGCTTAATATAGCTTGATGTAAGCTTATTGTAGTTCATATCTGTTCTAATTCAAGAAAATCAGAAAAGTCAACCAAAGTCAACTGACTTTGGTCAAATAAGCTAAAGAAGGAATAAGCTGATTTGATCAGCTTATTTGGGTGTTTCATGGCTTATTGGATAAGCCTGGGTTGAGAGTTGTTACTGAGTTCATTTCATTTTCAGCTGGATCACTTGTAAGTTTCAAAATCCAATTTTAGCTTATTTCCTACTTATTTGTGTTCAGTTTGTGTTATTGCTTATTTGTAATTTATTTTAGCTTCTCAGATCATTTGTAACTTAGATGATCATAGATTAGGTGATATTCTAGCTTTAAGCAGTTAGTTGTAGTCATAAATTGCAAAAGTAGTGTTTTAAAGGGTGTTTCGGATAAGTCCTGTTTTTGACCAAACACCAACTGTACTGTTCATTTGCCTTTTCTTAAATTTAGTTTGTGCTTATTGAAAGCTATATAAGCTGTTGTTGTAAAGAGTTAAGTGTTTTTAAAGCTTTTTGAGGTTTTGAAGGTGTGGGGTGAAACTTAGAAGCTCTACTGCCATCATAAGCTTGAAATAAGCTTGTGCTTATTTGTAGTTATTTTCCTGTTATTTGAGGTCTCTATAATCACTATCCAGTAGTTAAAATGCAAGTCTTGTGGCCTAGTTAGGATTTGGACTGATTCTCATTATCATACTGCATCAGTACATATTATCAGTCCAAACACATTTAGCTACTGATCTTAGTGCTTATCCCTATGTTCTTATTTCCTGATTTTTGGTTTGCACTTAGCCTATAGTACTAGCTTTAAGATAATCATCTGGTATTGCACTTTACACCTTATTTACTGGCTCAAAATTAGTCTGCAATAAGCCCACTTACCCTGTTCCAACTCTGCATCAGTTTTTGCTTTTCCCAGCATCTGATCTAGGGTTCAATTGGACTTCAATTAGCTTATTAGATTTAGGGCTTTTTGCATTTTTGTATAGCTTATAGTACAGGGTAGCTTTTGCCCCCATAATATTCTACTTTCCTGCTTATTTGAGTGCTTAAATCTGCTCTGCAAGTTGGGGTGTTTGCCTGTTATTTTCTGCATAACTAGTGCTTCTGCCCTAGTGCTTATCAGCTTATTTATATTACTTATCTGGTCATTTTCAGTTGTTTTATGCTTTAAATAAGTATGTTTACACCTGCTTTGATTTGTAACTTAGTATTTAGCTTATTGCAAATGCTTTTCACCAACCTTATTAGGTTTAGATATTGTATTTTTTTCCTAGATTAAGAATATTATTTTAGACTTAACCTGAATTTTTCAGATTTTTCCTAAGTCATTTACTATTTTTAATCATTTTAATTAGTTTATAATAGTTTTTAATTCATATTAAATAAAATAAAAATCAGAAAAATATAATTTTAATTTCTAAAATTTTCTTTTATTATTTAGGATTTAAGAAAAATAATTTTACACTTGTAGGATTAGTTTTCTAATATTTCACTTTTTAGTCCCGTTTTAGATTTCCCGTTACGCGTTTTTAGTTTAATTAATTCGCGTTTAATTTTCTTTTGTATATTTGTTTTTTATATCAATTAGAATTAAAAAAATCAAAAATCTCATATCTAATCATCAGTCACTCTAATCCAAACTTTTAAACGTTTGCCCATTCACACCTCGTTGGGAAACGATATGGGTAATCACTTACCTGGTTTCACACTACACACAAACGTGAGTTTTTGCAAGTATCCTTTTTCACAAAGGGGTGATTTGTATTTATTCACGTGTATCCGTCGTTGCATAATATTTATATATACGTTTTAGCACGGATCAAATTTTGGCGCCGCTGCCGGGGAGGTGTGTTGCGACAATATTGTTTAAAGTTTAGACGATTAGTGATTTGAGACCCTTCCTTGTGAAGTTCCTATTTCCCATAAACCCATATAAAATACAAAAAAATATTTTTTTTTCTTTATTTATTATTATATATATATATAATATATATATATATATATATATATATATATATATATATATATATATTCATATAAAATAAAAAACCCAAAAACATTTTCTGTTTTATTGTAAAATAAAAAGATAAAAGCAAAATTAATATAATATTCCTCAACTTGGGTATTATCATAATAAGTTCCCAAACCAAAGATTAAAACTTGCCTTTGTGTCGCTTGCGAATTCGGCTCACCTTTGATTGATAAACAAACTATAACGGAGGTTTAAGGATAGTTTGACATTAAATTGTCGAACTGAAAGAAGCGGGTTTTTAAGGAGCATTAATTGCCCACCTTTGCTTCTCCGCCACTCTGTGCGTTTTTCAGTCAGAGAGCTACCGTACGCTGGTTGATTTAAGGTTTTAAGTTCCTTGTGTTTTGCTTCGATCTTGATTTAATTGAATTAGTTTTTTCCAAAAACCCAAAAATATTTTTCCTCATCCTCTTAAACAGTTTGATTCTATCTTCTTAAACCCTCCTTAATATTTAATTCTCATGTCGTCACCCGGCTATCGCTGCTTTCGTTGTAGAGGTCCGGTGGGTGATAATCTTCGTTGTTCCAAGTGTTCGTGTGAGCAGTGTGGAAATGATGCACCAGAAGGATCTTGTTATTGGTGTGAAGTAGCCCTCGAAAGAGAGCTTAATTCCATCGATAATACTCAAAGTTCTTCCGACTACCCTTCACAGCCCGAGATACATGCTATTAATGGCAAACCGTCAAGAATCGATCCTAACCTTTCACAATTTACGGTTAAAAGTTTGTCAAGCAAACATACAGAGCTTAGAACGGTGACTAAAAAGAACGATTTGCCTAATCTTCACGTTTATCGAGAACAAGAACCAGAGACCATAACGGAAGTGGTGGAAATTCCTAGCTCTCAGAGCACACCACTTGTCCCACCTCCGGATTTTATTCCTTGTGTCGGTTGTGGTGAGCCGCTTTTCGGTTTACCATGTCATTGGTGTACATGTGAACAATGTGGTAATGATATTCGAGACGGAAGTTGTTTGTTTTGTGGTTCGAGGAATTCATTTGCTTATGATCCTAATCCGAACTCATTCAACGACTCTTCAAATTTTTCCAACTACCCATCACATTCATACGAGCAAGAATCATATTATCCAAATCTCAATGATGCATCGTATCAAAATACACCAAACTTTTCTTGTGAGTACTGTGGAGGTCCTCACCAAAGTTTTGAGTGTCAAACAAATAACATGCTTGTCTATGAGCAGGTTTCTTGTAACAGTCAAAATCTTGGTTATGACCAATATCCATATGATTCACCGAATCAGTCACGGCAAATGTATTGTTGTGAGTTCTGTGGTGGTCCACATTATGAATCCGATTGTCAAACGAGGACCCCGCTTGTCTATGAGCATGGCCCTTGTGACAATTATGATCATTCTTATCACGACCAGCCTCCACAGCATCAAACGATTCAAACTCAGCCTCAGCTACCTCTTGAAGAATCTTTCGAAGATGTATTCCAAAAACTTAAAAATTTTGTGGATACACTTAATGATTCGGCTGTTAGGCATACCCAAAATGATCGTCATGGTGAATCTATGGAAGAGATACTTGCCATAGAACGAGCTGCACACAATCGTTTATTATTTAAACAGGCGTGCATGCTCGATGACGAAGATGAAGACGACGAGGAGAGTACTATTCCTGTTAGTGATATCATTTCTCAACTCCCTCAGTCTATTGCAATCACATCATTCTTTCCAACTTTGGACTCCGAGGACTCTCTTATTATGGGGGATGAGCATATTAGCACTATTCCTGAAAAGGAATCGGACGAATTCATAAAGTCTAGTGCTAAGAACCTTATCCCAATCCCAAGTGAGTCTGAGGATATGTCCGACTGTGAAAGTGATTGTTCTTCTAGTAGTGATCAACCTCTTGACACTACTGATGATTTTTTCGGGACGTTTTCTAACCCTCTTTTCAATGATTCTTTCGGGATTTTCTCTAATCCCCTTTTCAATTCAAATGATGATTTTTCCTCTAGTGATGATGAATCACTTTCTGATGAGGAAGTTCAAAATGAAAGTCTCAAAGTCCATTCAAATTCTCTTTTTGAATTTGATGATGAGTGCTTTTCTATCAAAATAAATCCTCTCTTTGATGAAGAGTTAGAAAACGATGAGGTCGAGGACTCTATTATTCATAAACTTGATGATGTGACCTCAACTCTTAATCCCGATCTTTCTCCGACATATGTGACAATTCCTTCTGAGGATCGCCATTATATTGACTTCACATATGTAGTTCGAGTTTTTCTACCTTTCTGTCCTTATAAGGTAGCTTGTCCTTTCCCTCACTCGTTTGGGAATGAGAACAAAGTTTTTGACCCCGACATCTCTTTTGAGCCGGATGTATCTCATCGGAGTGGATCTTTCAAGTACTTCAATGTTTATCCAAACATTTCAAATGAAAGTCCGATGGAGATTGTTTCTTCCACTTGCTTCCCCATGAACCAATGAATGCGGGGTCGAGTCAAGCTAAGTGACTCGGTGAACAAAAACATTAGCAAAACATGGGTTTTCACCCATGTCTCTTTCTCTGTTCTACCACCTAAGTGTGGGGGAGTTGCCCCTGCTGTTGTTACCATGTAAAAAAAAAAAAAAAAAAAAAAAAAAAAAAAAAAAAAAAAAAAAAGTGTATATATAAATAAAGGCTATTAGTAATGTTTCCTTTTTACGTTCTAAGTGTTGGTTTAATAGCCGGTACTTTGAATATTGAGGGCAATATTCAGTTCTAAGTGTGGGGGGGAATTCTGGCGAATTTGATCAAATGTGTACCTTTTAGTGCCCAAGTACCCCCATTTTGGCCAAAATTTTTAAAATTTTTTTTTCTCACTTAGAACGCAATAAATGGTTATCAGTCCGCCATGTCTAACCCACATAAGGATTGGCTAATCCGAGAGCAAACGGCTCTTGGTAAAGATATCTCAAATCCGTTTATGGCTTACAATTTGCCAAAAATTGTATGGTATTCAACTCACCATATCTTTATAAGTGAAGAGTTGGCTAGCCCGCAAGGTTATGGCTTGTGGTAAAGGCATTGGAAAACCATAATTGGTAATCAGCTCACCAAAGATAATAACTGTATTTTATCTAAGAGTTGGCTAGTCCAGAAGCAAACGGCTTCTGGCAAAGACAAATCAAATCCGTTGACAGCTGATGATTTGCTCAAAATCATTTGGTTATCATTGTACCAAAGTATCACATACTAAAACATTGGCTACTCCAGAATTAATGGCTATCTGGTAAAGAGTAAAATCCATTAAATTTTCATAAAAGATTGCTAGGGACTAGCAATAGTTTAGTGTGGGGGATTGATGAGTGTGTAAATACTCATCATTTTTGTCCCATCTGAACTGAAAAAACATTTAAAAACACTCAAAAATGCTTCAAAATACAGAAAATATCCTTGGATTGTGTTTTTATCTGTTTCATGTGTAAAAGAATTGAAAACGGGACAAAAACAGGCAAAACTGGGCACAAGATTGGAAAACCGTGAAAAGCCGATGCCGGGATTGAAATTTACAAGTTTGGACCGCAAATATGCTTAGATTGTCAAAGTCAACCTTCAAGAATGTTAAATTTACAAGATTGACCCTTGGTAGTAATTTTGCAAAAATGGCAACAATGGTCCCTGTACTTTCAGATTTTACACAATTGGTCCCTAAAACTCTAAACCTAAACCAAACTCTATTTTAACCTAAACTAAATACCTAAACCCAGCTACAACCCAAGCCCACTCCATATTTACTAAACCCAGCCCAAATCAAAATAATAAATCCGATCCACCCTTAGCTAAATATCCCAGGTTTGACCCAAGTCAAATTTTGCTTCTTCTTCAATACCATGTCCCGCCTTAAAACCATACCACCCCCCACCTCACCTCTGCAATACCACCATCAACCCATAACCCATCACCTCAACCTTCCTCCAATGAGAAACCTCACACGTTACCCCCCCCCCCCCCAATGTGCTCAGAAACGTTAAAAAGCCACCTCACCCATTTTCTCGCCAAAAATCTAACGGACGATTGGGATTAATTCAAGACACGTGGATAGGTGGGATTTGATCAGAAGGATGAGAAGATACTTTTGGGAATGCTATTTAAAGAAGTGAAGTCACACAGAAGAAGTTGTCACCGTTTTTAGACCATTAGTAGTGTAAACTTTACTTATTGCATTGTTTCAGTTTAAATTTAAGTTACTTGTTCTAAATTACTTCTGTGTTGTACCAATTTTACCAAGTTAATGAAATTCATGTTTTCAAAGTTCCTGTTAAATTCGAATCAAGTTTAGTGTTAATCAAAGAGCTTATTTATTGTTTGAATAAGCTTATACAAGCTTAATATAGCTTGATGTAAGCTTATTGTAGTTCATATCTGTTCTAATTCAAGAAAATCAGAAAAGTCAACCAAAGTCAACTGACTTTGGTCAAATAAGCTAAAGAAGGAATAAGCTGATTTGATCAGCTTATTTGGGTGTTTCATGGCTTATTGGATAAGCCTGGGTTGAGAGTTGTTACTGAGCTCATTTCATTTTCAGCTGGATCACTTGTAAGTTTCAAAATCCAATTTTAGCTTATTTCCTGCTTATTTGTGTTCAGTTTGTGTTATTGCTTATTTGTAATTTATTTTAGCTTCTCAGATCATTTGTAACTTAGATGATCATAGATTAGGTGATATTCTAGCTTTAAGCAGTTAGTTGTAGTCATAAATTGCAAAAGTAGTGTTTTAAAGGGTGTTTGGGATAAGTCCTGTTTTTGACCAAACACCAACTGTACTGTTCATTTGCCTTTTCTTAAATTTAGTTTGTGCTTATTGAAAGCTATATAAGCTGTTGTTGTAAAGAGTTAAGTGTTTTTAAAGCTTTTTGAGGTTTTGAAGGTGTGGGGTGAAACTTAGAAGCTCTACTGCCATCATAAGCTTGAAATAAGCTTGTGCTTATTTGTAGTTATTTTCCTGTTATTTGAGGTCTCTATAATCACTATCCAGTAGTTAAAATGCAAGTCTTGTGGCCTAGTTAGGATTTGGACTGATTCTCATTATCATACTGCATCAGTACATATTATCAGTCCAAACACATTTAGCTACTGATCTCAGTGCTTATCCCTTTGTTCTTATTTCCTGATTTTTGGTTTGCACTTAGCCTATAGTACTAGCTTTAAGATAATCATCTGGTATTGCACTTTACACCTTATTTACTGGCTCAAAATTAGTCTGCAATAAGCCCACTTACCCTGTTCCAACTCTGCATCAATTTTTGCTTTTCCCAGCATCTAATCTAGGGTTCAATTGGACTTCAATTAGCTTATTAGATTTAGGGCTTTTTGCATTTTTGTATAGCTTATAGTACAGGGTAGCTTTTGCCCCCATAATATTCTATTTTCCTGCTTATTTGAGTGCTTAAATCTGCTCTGCAAGTTGGGGTGTTTGCCTGATATTTTCTGCATAACTAGTGCTTCTGCCCTAGTGCTTATCAGCTTATTTATATTACTTATCTGGTCATTTTAAGTTGTTTTATGCTTTAATAAGTATGTTTAACTATTCCTGAGCTTTTGGGAATTTTTGGATAACTTTAGCTTATTTTTAGCTTATTTGCCAAACTGCTTTTCAGCCCAACTGCTTATTAGGGTTTAGATAACTTAATTATATAATTAATTCTACATCACCAAAGCACGTAGCGGAAGCAAAGAATCAATATTTAACATGTAAAGAGATTAACCGAATATTAAAGGAACATACCTTTGATCCTAGCAAAACAATGATCTAAACTTCAATTCTTCTTCTTTAACTAACAATAGGATTAACGAGAAACCCCTTACCTTTTTATTTCTCAATCCAAGATGGTATTAACTAAAGTAAGTTAATTACCAAGGTTTTGTACACACGTACTATAACCAATTAATGTTTGGTGCTAGCAAAAGAACACACGAAAACCAAAACAATTTGTTTCAAGAAAACACTAAGGATCGACACACCCCTAGGGTTGTACGATCGGTTTTAGACACAAAGGAAGAAAAAGAAAACTTTATGGTTATAGCAAGAGTGCACAAGGTAAAAACCAATAACCCTTGAGTTTGTATTTATAGGCTACACATCTTGGAGGACAAGTTAGGGTTGGATTGGGTTATGGAAACCTCCAACCGATCGGCCCTCATTCCCTAAGGGAATTCTGGAACCTTCTTGGCCTCTATTTGCACCTATGGTCCTTCCTTTATTCACTAACAGTCGTTAGTCAATTCTGTTAATTACTTAACGTCCATTAGTCGTTATTTCGTGTTCAAATAATTAAATATATAACAGTTATATATATTAATTATTTACATTAATCATTCATATGTAAAGTGTGTAATCCCAAGGTCCCGAGTTTGATTCTAGTCATACACGATTTAATATTTTTCCATAAACTCTAACACATTGAACTTACTGTTATACCAAAATGCCATTCGGATTAAAGAATTCTGGAGCGACATATCAACGGTTGGTAGACTCTGCCTTCTGGTCACAGATTGGGAGAAACTTAGAAGCATATGTCGATGACATGGTAATTAAGAGCAAGACGGAGAAGGAACTGCTGGCTGAAATAGCCGAAACGTTCGACAATCTCCGGAGGATAAATATGAAGCTAAACCCGAAAAACTGCTCTTTCGGAGTAGAAGAGGGAAAATTCCTCGGATAATGGTTACGTCCGAGGGAATCAAAGCAAACCCGAAAAAAACAAGAGCCATAGAAAGCATTACCTTTCTTCGACACACTGAAAAATATCACAAAGGAAAACCGGGATGAGTACCGATGGACAGAAAAAGCCGAAGCATCATTCCAAGAGATGAAGAGAATGATCCTTGAGCTCCCTTACTTGACAACCCCAAAACCAAAGGAAGACTTGTATGTGTACCTGGCGGCAGCAAAAGAAGCGATGAGTGCAGTGTTATTGGTGGAGAGAGACGGGGTGCAAGTGCCAGTACACTATGTGAGCCGAACGCTGCACGAAGCCGAACGAAACTATGCACCTATCGAAAAATTAGCTCTGGCCCTATTACATCTGTCAAGAAGGCTAAGAAGTTACTTCGAAGCACACCCCATAAAGGTCATAATGGATCAACCCATCAAGCGAATACTAAACAAGCCGGAAGTGTCAGGAAAATTAGCCAAATATGCAGTGGAGTTAGGAGCGTATAACATCATGTATGTGCCCTGGAATGCTGTCAAAGGACAAGTCCTAACGGAAATTCTGGTCAATACGGAAAGTCATGTTTCAAAGAAGGAAGGCAGGGAGATATGTAATATCTCCAATAATGAAGAATGGATGTTGTATACTGACGGCACCTCCAGCAAATCCGGTGCCGGAGCAGGCTTGGTTCTCATCAGTCCGGACAAAACGGAGTATACATACGCCCTTCGGCTCAACTTCGAAGGCACTAACAACAAAGCAGAGTACGAGGCACTTTTGGCAGGCTTAAGGATTGCAAGAAAGATGAAGATCCAGGCAATAGACATAAGAGTAGACCCGAACTTGGTAGCAAGCCATATTAATGAATAATTCACAGCATATAAAGAGAGCATGATACGTTATCTAGCCAAAGCCAGAGAATACATCACATGTTTCAGCCGATTCAAGATTTGCAACATCCCAAGAGCACAGAACCAGAAAGCCGATATATTAAGCAAGCTGGCATCCGTAGCATTTGACCACCTGACGAAGGAAATCCTTGTGGAAGTCTTGGAAAAACCATCAACTGAAGAAGAAGTCATTAACGCAATTGTGGAAGAAGAGGAAGAGAACTGGATGACTCCAATCATTCGGTGTCTGTAGGAGGGCATTTGGCCGGAGGACCAAAATGAAGCCCGAGCCCTCCGGATGTTCTAGTGTATTACTTCCAACACGTGCAAACTACTTTTCACATGTTCAACTAGTATCATCCCAGTATGAAACCTTGGTTGTTCCAGTGTATTACTTCCAACCAATGTTTTAAATACCGGTATTTTAGTTATACCGGATTATCCTCCGGTACCGGTATTACCGGTAATACCAGACGGTATATACCAGAGAAAAAAAAAACAGATATATCTTGCAATAACTAATCAATGCCATCTATTTCACTTAAAGGGGTCTTTCTTGGTCTCCCTCTTGGCCTCTTAAGTTGATTATCTTTAGGCTTTTTTGCTTCTTTAATCTTTACTCTTCGTATACTTCCTTGGTTTGACTTTGACCAAAGACATCACATCTTGGTCTTTCACACCGGTATTTAACATACACCATATCTGGATAAGACCTCTTCCGGTAAGTGGAGCACCGATTATGTGATATGAAGATTCTGGAGGATGAGCAGAAACCGCAATGAACTAGAATTTAATTACAAAAAAAAAAGGATAAACAAGATGTTTGTTTCACTATTCTATACCAAAATAATGATCGGCAAGGTAAGTACCTCAACATTACAGTCATAATCAGAACTTTGATGAACTCTGGGACACCAATCCAATGCCCAAACATGGCCTCCAACATAATCAGAATTTTAATTGAATTTTTTTTTATACAAATATACTTACCGCCGGTATTAACATACAAATACCTGTATTTCCGGTATTTTGCAAATACCGGCCGGTATTACCGTAGGGCGGTATAATCAAAATACCGTGACAAGTTATACCGGCCGTGCCCCCGGTACCGGTAATACCGGCCGGTATTTACCAGTATTTAAAACATTGCTTCCAGCACTCCTTGAACATGACTAAACAAAGTAGTTGATAGGATATTTAATATGGCAATTTAACCAAATATGATATATTTAGGATGCTGATAAATACAACAAATATCTTAAAATAAATTTCCAAATACATATAACAAATGTTGACAAATAACCTATTATATTTGTTAGTATTTTTCTGGTGCCTTTTGGGAGTAAATCTATGGTGCCTTTTGGGAGTAAATCTATGGTATTGGTGGGAAGTGGGAACAATGTTGAGGTACCTGTTTGTAAACACTTTAACTTGTTCCTGTTTATATACTTAATGTTAGACTAGTAGAGGTATCACAAAAAAACACAATAACAAATGACTGATTTGATGAATAGAGAACATAAAACATTGCAAAATAAGTTTATTTTATTTTTATTTATTTATTTATTTTATTTTTTTGTTCTGTTCGAGCAATTAGGGTCAAAAGTGAAATACATTAATAACCAAAACTTGAAACAAATTACAATAGAGAACACATGTAGGTAGCTTAAGACACTCCCAAAAGCTACAAGATGAAGTCAGAATTCTACTAGACTATATCTAGGAAACTAACCTGCCCAAACACTCCTTTGAATCTCAAAATAAGGTATACAAAACAAAACTAGATTGAGTAAAAAACTTACATAGACAATTAGGGGTGTTTGTTTCGGATTATATAGTCGGCTTATTGCTTATTTGGTTTGGGCTTAAGTTTCATAAATTCACTTTTTATAGCTTATTTTGCAACTTTTTGGCTTATGTAAGCTTATTATGACATAATAAATATATATAAGCCGAAAAGTTTCAAAATAAGCCGCAAAAAGTGAGCTTATGAAACATAAGCCATAAGCTGACTGATAGGGGTGAGCAAATGGATCGAGAACCGAACAGGAACCGACCCAACCCGAACCGAATTTTGGAGCCGCGGTCCGGTTCTCGGTTCTTCAATATTGTAAATTTCGGTTCTCGGTTCGGTTCGGTTCGGTCCGAAACCGCGGTTATCGGTTCCGGACCCGAAGAACCGCCCGACTTTCAACTATACTAGATGTTTATGGGACGTTTAGTTTTTATGTGATACCCAAAGAAATCTTTTCAAAAAAAATCTTTTCCTCGTACCGTACATTACACTTTTTTTTAACAAGATGAAAACTTACAATAAAATAAATTTACGCAACCACTAGGAGTAAGGGGCTGTTTCTTTTTTTTCCTGTTTCTAGTTAGGTCCTGTGTGGATATATGTGTACTGTTTCTAGTTAGGTCCTGTGTGGATATATGTTGTTTCTTTTTTATGCTTAATTGACCATCTTAATACGAGTTTTTTCCCGAACTAGTGTAGGTGGAAAAAATTTATAAAAATTCGAAAAATTTATGAAAATTCGAAAAAATTTATAAAAATTTTAAAAAAATTCGAAAATTTTTAAAAATTCAAAAAATTTATAAAAATTCAAAAAATTCGAAAATTTTATAAAAAATTATAAAAATTCGAAAAAACTTTATTAAAATTTTTAAAAAATTCAAAAAATTTATAAAAATTTATAATTTTTTTAAAATTCAAAAAATTTGTAAAAATTTATAATTTTTTAAAAATTCAAAAAAATTATAAAAATTCAAAAAATTCGAAAATTTTATAAAAAATTATAAAATTTTTTAAAAAATTCAAAAAATTTGTAAAAATTTATAATTTTTTAAAAATTCAAAAAAAAATTATAAAAATTCGAAAAAAAAATTTAATAAATTCAAATTTTTTATAAGTTTTTTTGAATTTTTATAAATTTTTATAAAATTTTCGAATTTTTTGAATTTTTATAAATTTTTTATAAAATTTTCAAATTTTTTGATTTTTTATCAATTTTTCGAATTTTTATAAATTTTTTTGAATTTTTATAAATTTTTTGAATTTTTATAAATTTTTTCAATTTTTATAAATTTTTTGAATTTTTATAAATTTTTTATAAAATTTTCGAATTTTTATAAATTTTTTTGAATTTTTATAAATTTTTTGAATTTATATAAATTTTTTCAATTTTTATAAATTTTTTGTATTTTTAAAATTTTTTGAATTTTTTTAAAATTTTTATAAATTTTTTCGAATTTTCATAAATTTTTCGAATTTTTATAAATTTTTCGAATTTTTAAATTTTTTTTCAATTTTTATAAATTTTTTCGAAGTTTTCTAAATTTTTCGAATTTATTTTTTCCACCTACACTAGTTCGGGAAAAAAAATCGTATTAAGACGTCCTGAATAGAAACAGTATCAAATTTTGCCCCCTTCCACATTAAGGATTCTCTTTTGCAATAAGTTAAAAAGAAACACCAAAGTTTCCTGTTTCCAGCCAGTTTTGTTACCAAACAGGACATTAAGTTGAAAGTAAACGGCCCCTAAGTTTCTATATATGTTGTTACTTTCAGTAAAAATATAACTGAGAGTTTGGTACAAGTATTTTCTATCTATGCGTTTCAGTGACAAGCTTAACCAAACATGAACAAAGCAAATTTATGTGGGAAAATTGTATAAAATTAATTGTTTTAGTTTTCTACTTTCATGTTTATCTCGATTTAAGCACTCTACTTTATTTTGCTATTAGTGGGTCACACTTTAAAGGGACACAAATAAGTTACCTGTAAAAAAAATATTGAATTTTTGGATGTTTTTTAAAGACTTTTGGTTCCAATCAGGTAGAACCAAAATACCCGAACCGGACCCGAGAACCAAACTGGAACCGAAACATGCTTTTCGATTCGGTTCTCGGTTCTATCAGTTCCGGAACCTTGCTCACCCTTAGCTGACTATATAAGCCGAAACAAACACCCCAATTTTTAAACATAAACCCAAATTTCAATTTGAGGGAAAGTGAAAATGGGGATAGAATTGAATCTAGGTCATTTGGCAAAAGGGGTCACTCAGGGGGTTCAACGACCGACCAGTCAGGGGTTCATTAAAAGGGTTCACGACACAACGGTCATAAAGTAGTTGGTGTTTGGATTATTATTAACCGGGTAGAGTAGTGACCACGCCTAGCACTGTACTTTTGAGTTTTGACTAGTACAACTCCTCTCTATTTCTCTTCTTTCTCAAATAGTGACATAAATTTTTACAAGAACCATTATTAAGTAGTAAATCTAAATAATAATCATTCAGTTTTTGCACCTTCAATCATTCTCTATATATGGGTAAGCATTTCATCTTATATAATGATAATAATCGTAGCTTTTATATATTGGAGTAGCATTTGTTTTCAACTCATTTGTCTATGTGTTAACTTTATTTCATCAAAGTAAAAACCGTGTTTAGTTTAGCTTAGAGGTTATAAGTTTGGGGTTAAAAATTTGTGTGAGATAAATGGCTAAACAAATATGGATACCCGTTTAGGCTAGTCGAGTCTTTTTGGCTCTAATGTTGACCCAGTATCGAAATGGAGGTGGGAGAATTTTCGAAGAAGTTGAAAAAAAGGGGGAGAGCATTTAAGATATTTAGAATTTGAAATGAGTTTGGTATGTATTTAAATGTATGTGGGTCATGTGCTTAATCTTGAAACTTGGTTAGGAGTTAGGTTCAAGGGGTACCAGTTGTAAACATGCAAAATAAGCACATATAAGAAGATGGTGATTAGCTTACGGTAAAAAAACCCAACTTATTTTGGCTAATAAGCCTAAACCCTTTGGCTTCGTCCAGACACTTGAAGGAGCTTATTGCGTTCCGGTAATGTCATAAGCTAATAAGGCGTGCCAAATAAGTTAGCCCAAAGGAACTTAATAGCAGGATAATGTATGGTGTCATAAAACTGTTCAGCTTGTTTTGTTAAGGATGCCCACATGTTGGACTTTGGGGGTGTTTGTGTTAGCTTATTTTATGGGCTTATTAGATTATCAGCTTATTTTTATAGTGAATTGTAGTGTTTGGATGAGCTAATAAGCTTAGACATATGAGCTTAGTAACTTATTTAGGGAGTTTTGATAAGCTCCTTCTAGTTGGATTATGGGCTTATTTAGGCATACAAACTCCTTTTTTCAGCTTATGAGCCTATTCACCAGAAGCCATATTTTGTTTAGAAGCTCCATATTCTGTTAGAATTTAATGGACTATGTTATTACTTATTACTCCGTACTCCTTTGTAATCATGCAAATGATCTGCTTTTTCAGATATAGAAGCTGAATGTTTCTCCACCCACCTCATAGACGGAGATGGTACTTTCAATGGCGTTGGACTTGACAATTTTATCAAGCAAATCAAACTGGGGAAGTGTGGACTTTCTTATGCCGTTGTTGCTATCATGGGTCCACAGAGCAGTGGTAAGTTCCAACTAATTCTCCGTTTCAAATGTTAATATGTACACAATTTGGGCATTTTCACAATTGTTTGCAATGTTGTGTTTCTTACAGGGAAGAGCACACTTCTGAATCATCTATTTTATACAAACTTCAAGGAAATGAATGCTTACATGGGAAGGCATGTTCTGATTCGCATTCTCTTAATTATGTTTTTGTGGCATGCACTTTGCTCATTTTAAGTTCTCATTATCAGGTCTCAGACCACCAAAGGTATTTGGATAGCAAGATGTCCTGATATTGAACCTTGCACCATTGTTATGGATCTTGAGGGTACAAATGGAAGAGAGCGAGGAGAGGTTATTCTAAATTATTATTTAATCTTTCATTGATATCTTCTTGTGTACCAATTATTCTTAGTTAAGCTGTGTTTATCTCGTCATTTGTTTCTAAAGATTTTATAAATTATCCAGGATGATACTGCATTCGAGAAACAAAGTGCCCTTTTTGCGCTCTCTGTTTCAGATATAGTGCTTATAAACATGTAAGTCTGCTATTACTTATTAGCCCCAGATAATATGGTACTTCTCACTTGTCTGAGCGTAATTGGAGACCTAACTCGTTTTTACTCATTAGAAGGATAAGTTAACTCTAAGCTGCTGAGACTGGGTTTTTGTCAAACAATCTACGTCTTTTATCAAGAGCACGAACATTTTGGTCAGAAGACAAGTGTGGGAATTGGGAGATAGTTGGTACAAGGAAGAACAGCTTTTTAGAGTAGCTGACTATCACTTGAGAGCCGCCCTGGAAAGTCTTTTCCAGAATCCCATAGTTAAAGTTATCTTATTAGTTATTACGTCTTTTTTTTACATTCATGTGACAATCTTTGCCTCTATTTGATTAATGACATTTGGTGATAACATTTGTCGATGTTAATGTTTATTATTTTATTATCAATATATATAAAAATTTAATCCACAAGTTCCAGCCGTACCCTCTTGTATTTGGGACATCGCTTTCCCGTCCAGTCCCGTCCTTTGCGTTCGTTTCGTCCGTCACATAGTATACGTACAAAACGAGTGTAAGTTCTGTAATCTAGAAAACATGCCAATAGAAAACAATAATATAAGCTGATGTGACCCTGATTTAAGTATCCTTTTATACGTTACAGACGCCTGTTGAACTTCTAGAGATTGACTTGAGGAATGATATTCAGAAGGTATTCTATCTTAACATATCTATCGTATTACATTGATAGTCTTGGTATCTTAAAAAAATAACGCAGACACACCAGTTATGATAAGTATGTTATCTGCTGTAGATATGGGATTCCATTCCCAAGCCTGAAGCTCACAAGCACACTCGATTGAGCGAATTCTTTAATGTAAGAGCACTTTTCTTTAATCATGTCTTGAGACAGAATAATATACCTAAATACAATATTAATAACTTCTTTTTAAATGAGTGAGCAGGTTCATATTGTTGCACTGTCTAGCTGTGAGAAGGAAGAACAATTTAAACAGGAGGTATAAGTAATATATGAACATTTTGGTGCCATGTTTGTATGGAAATTCAAAGAGCAGTTTTTAATTATTATTTTTGTGTTGGAAGGTGGCTAGTTTGAGGCAGAAATTCTTCCAATCTATTGCACCTGGCGGTCTAGCAGGTGATAGGCGAGGAGTTGTTCCTGCTTCTGGTTTTTCCTTCAGTGCAGAACAGATTTGGAAAGTTATTAAGGAGAACAAAGACCTTGACTTGCAATCTCACAAAGTAATTATTGTGACACTTTTGATAAAATTTGACATTATGCCTAGATTTTATGAAGTTCTTTTTTGATAATGTTGCAGGTTATGGTGGCAACTGAATGATGCGAAGAGATTGCTAAAGATGAATATTCTTTCTTTCTTGCAAACGAGGTTCATATTTAGTGATCAAGTCCAACATTCCAACTCATTTTTTTAGATATTGTAACTAAATTAAATGTTGCAGGGCTGGCTTGAATTAGAAGAGGCTGTACAATCTCGTCTTGTTCCAGGCTTTGGAAAGAAGCTGAGTTCACTGCTTTATAATTGTTTATCCAGGTAATTTTGATGTCCAGACATCTTAATATGTAAACGTTGAAGATTTGTGTATATGTATAATGTATTCCGATAATTTGTTTTCAGTTATGATGAGAAAACAATTTACTTTGAAGACAATATTAGATCTGCAAAGAGAGAACAATTGGAGGAACAATTGAAGCAAGTAATGTTTCTTGTTGCTGTTTATAAATGTGATTCATGTTTATTTATTTGTAGTAGTTTTTCATTGTTTGGTGTCTTGTATTGTATTCAGCTTGTTCAACCTGCTTATCATTTGATGTTGGAACGCATACAAGCGGGGGCAATAGATAACTTTAAAAAAGCATTATGTCATGCTTTAGCCGAAGGACAAGGGTTTGCAGTGGCTGCTCGTGATTGCACTAACAAGTTCTTAAAAATCTTCGATGGACAACTTGAAGGTATATAGCTAATAAGTGTCATCTCTCAGAAATATTTCTTTTCTTTTATTTTTGTTTTCTAGATGCTTATGAAAAAAGTTTAAATACATAGGTGCTGTCATCTATCAAGCCAATTGGGATTTGGATAAAGTAAGGGATAAATTTGCGCGCGAAATAATTTCATATATTTCTGAAGTTCAATCTGCCATACTATCTGAACTTACTACAGTATATAAGGTAACATTTACTACAGTTCCAAAACCACCCATTAATGCAGTTCCAAAACCACCCATTAATGCATGCACTTTTTAGAGTCAAAATTAAAAGAGGCATTATATGTTCCTTTGGAAGCTCTTCTAAGAGGAGGTCGTGATGATACTTGGCCTGCGATAAGGAAACTTCTTCATGATGAAACTGAAACAGCTATTTCCGAATTCTCTTTTGCATTGTTTGGTTTTGAAATGGGTGACCAATCCAATGAAGATATGATCTCACTATTGAAGAATTATTCAAGAGGAATTATTGTTCAGAAGACACAGGAAGAAGCTAAAAGAGTTTCATATCACATGAAGGAAAGGTATTGTATGCTTGTAGATACGAAAGCGGTCTCATTTCTATTTTCTTTACCATAACTTCTATTTTATTTATTAAATCACTCAGATTTACATCCATATTCAACTATGACAATGGTTCAATGCCACGAGTCTGGACTGGAAAGGAAGAAATTCGAGCTATATCTATATCTGCCCGTTTATCGGTAAGAATCACTCAGTTAGACTTTATTATTCTTATAATATGTGGCTTATTTTTTGTTTGTATTTTATCTTTCAGTCTATAAAGTTGCTCTCTGTGTTCGCTGCAATTCGCTTGGATGGAGACACTGATACAATTGAAGATACACTTGCCCTCAGATTATTTGGTCCTTATAAAGGCACTTTAAAGACTTCACATGACCCATTGGCCTCAAAAACATGGAAAGAGGTATCATGTGTTTATGGGATATAAGCTTATTTTTCTTCAATGATCTTGTATCCTTTACTATGGATCTATACTTTTAGTTATACGTGATCTATGTACATTCAGGTTGGAGCTACAAATACATTCATAAGTCCCGTTGATTGCAATTTACTGTGGAACCAATTTCTAAGTGAAACAGAGGATACCATTACTCAAGCTCTTGCTTCCCAGGTATGTACTAATTGATGTGTTATGTGAATTGCTCTGAACCTTAAGAGAAAGGAAGCGGATGCTCAAATTTTGGTTTAAGATCAACCTTCATTAAATCTTTGATGTATAAACAAAACTATAAGTTTTTGTTCCTAGTGTGTGCCGTTTTAGGGGTGAGATGTTAATGTTTTTTTAATACTTTTTTGGTATGTTTTCAGGAAACTAAAAAGCGTAAGATCTCATCTTGCTACATCACTCCGCAGATCTCAACTACGGTATGTGTTCATTTTACATGGGTAGTGCTTTGTTGAGTTGGAATGCAGATAAATATTATAAGTTGGGAAAATTTTGTGTTTAGAACATCCACATTAACATTGTCATATTATGTTTCCAACTTACATCTAAACAAGTATCCATAAAACTGGATGTGGGGTTTGTTTTGAAGTAGACATTGCAACCCTGTCTCCTAGCTTTTCGCTTTTTAGACATGAATAGAACTGTCCTTTTCGTACCTCCTTCCTTATTGATGGTAGTTATTTGTATTTTGCAGGCTGGAGCTGCTACTTCCTCATCCTCATGCGCAATGTCTCCAATTATGGATGCCATTAGAGCAACCAAGGTTCCTACTAAAAAACGGTCCAACAGGAGCCGGAGTGAGAGCATTGCCAGCCTAATGACACCAAACAGTATCTGCTCCTTTCTCCAGTTTCCCAACAACATCAAGGGGGAGAGACGGTGGAAGTATCAAGAGAAGTTAGCAGCATTAAGATCTCGTGAAATTGAACCAGCTCGTATAATAGATTGGGAGATCTTGGAACAGTTCAATCTAGCAGATGAGATCAGGGGTTTCTTAGGGATTGAGCATACCAATGGGGAAGTAGATATTAAATCATCTGAGTGGGTTAACCTCTTTTCTATCGTGGAGCCAATCTATCGGGAGCTTTGTCTGGATTTTTTTTCCACATACCAATTCAATGAGAAGAGCCGTGATTACACTGATGATAAGGCTTTGACCTTTAGATTGGGAGGATTGGACCGCCACTGTTCGGTGAAAGAATTTGGGGTGCGTATGGGACTTTATCCCCAAGCGCTAGCAGACAACCCCAATTTCCTCCATTTTCTGAAGAGTTGGGCAGTTGCACCTGCAATGGATTTCGATTATGAGGGATTCTGGTCAAAAATCGCAAAAGGTAGCTATAACATAAACCTCCCTTTAAAAGAGTCCGATATCCGCCATCCAGTCCATCGTATCCCTCACAGGATGCTCTCCTATTCCATAACAGCTAGAAAAAAGACAAATGGCGTCACAAAAATGGACCTTTGGTACTTGTCCAGTTTCCTCAACAAGGACAAGCACTTGAATGCTGCCCACTGCCTAGCATCCTACCTCACTGAACCGGTAGGGAGATTTAAGACGAGGGTCATATATGGTGGTCATTTCGTGACCCGGCTTGCAAAATCCTACCCGTTCTTCACAGATGCGTTTCGTCTACGGCTGACCCAAGCGCAACCAATGAGCCTGATTGATCATGCTTCATTGATCCGGATGAACATTTTACCCAAGGATGTGAGATCGGGGGTGCTCACATTATGTGACCAATTGGATTTAGAGGATTCGGAGGATGAGGGATTGGACGAAGAGGCACCACCAGCCCATGAAAGGGACCCCACCATGCCTGATATAGAGGTTCGTGTGGCGCATATGGAGAACGATATAGCCATCATGAAAGGTACTCTAGATTTGGATTCGGAGGATGAGCGATTGGAAGAGAATGAGGACGAAGAGGCACCACCAACCCATGAGAGGAACCCCACCATGCCTGATATAGGGGTTCGTGTGGCAAATATGGAGAGGGACATAGCCAACATCAATGGGACTGTGGATTGGTTGCAACGCTCCATGATCCGTGTGCTCAACCATCTCCAGATGCCTCCCGAGCCGCCTGACAACGAGGCTGGACCTTCCACCATCCAGCACATCTCCTTGTCCGATGTCAACTAGTTCTATCTTTCCACATTTGAAAATTCTAGCAGCAACTATTAAGCAAAATTTACAACTCTTTTTTTCACAAGTATCTGATCACAAGTAAATTGCAGGCTCATAGCCTTTACCTTTAATGTATAGTTTGTATTTTAAATTATTATAAAGTAGAGCTACAATTTTGTAAAAACTGTATGTAGAAACTATTCATTTAAATTTTTAATTTTTTAAACTAAAGTTTAGGATTAGTTTTAGCATTTTTGGTAAATGTTAACAATAAAATAACAGGGGTGAGTATGGTTCGATTTGCTTCGGTTTTTGCCTAAAATTGAAATCGAATCAAAATAGGTTTTTTTTTTTTTTTTTTTTCTTTTTTTTTTTTTTTTTTTTTTTTTTTCAACCATGATTTCCGACCTTTTGGCCGACTAATCCACGGGGTTTGAACCCAAAATAGTTCGGATCATCAGAAACTATCCGATTTTTATTTTTTATTTTTTTCGATTTGGTTTTCGGTTTTTCCTAGTTTGGGGTATCAATTATTTGGTTGTAACATTATTAAAAAGATAATATGTATATCAGTATTTTGTGGTGAAAGCTAAAAACCAAACAATACTAAAAGAGAACTTTGATTAAATATGCTTTACTATATGTAGACTCGCGTTGTGTATCGTTAGCTAACAATTTCAACGCAATCGTTAGCTAACAATTTCAACGCAATGTAAATGTTGGTAGCATATCTACATATGGCAAGGTAGAAACAAGAAAATGACATTAGTGCTTTAGAAGCTTTTGAATTACTCATTTTTGGAAAATGAATTGTAAGCCTCAGGATTAGAACTAAAAATGTGATTAATGGATTTGAAATATTGTTTGGTGAAGAATGATAAAGAGAAAAGTGTATAACATTAGTCAAGAAATGAATTAATTAGCTCTATTGTTAAGTCTCTTTATTCATATTAAATCGGTACATAAGCACTCGATTTTGTATCGATAAAAGAAGACCAAGATGACGCGGTTAATGGCTAAAAATAAGGATCATGTAAGTGACGGTTACAACCTTGATTGTTTACCATGTCAAGTGACGCTGATCCAGTTTTTTTTTTTTTTTTTTTTTTTTTTTTTTTTTTTTTTTTTAATTTAATTTACTTCTACGCTTTGTTCCCATTGCTGTGAATTAAATTACAAATGGTTGCTGCTTCAACAACTTGTATGATTTTCTTCCTTGGCTTATAAAAGTTCAAAGCTAAAGTGGTAGGACAGACTAAAGCTTGACTTGACGGCTCCAATTGTCCGAGGACATGATCTCTCGTAGGAACACGTGAAGAAATAAGATTAAGGTATATGAGTAGGGAGAATAGGTGTACAGTTGCATGGTAGCTTGATCGTAGGCCTTTTTAGCCTTATAGAGTTCTTGCATGTATGATTTCTTGCTTTTATGTGTTCTCGGATTTTGCATGCTTGTTTTAGCTTTGTCCCCCCTTTTTTGCTTGTTTGTTTGTTTTCCTTAGATAGCCAAGGTAATTTATTAAGAGAAAAAGTCTAGGATTGAGATCTGAGCAGGAATTTTTCCTTGGCTACGTTTTTTGGTGGTAATTGGTTGCTTGGTCGAGCAGCTGCCCTTGGCAAGGATGCATGTTTTTATTTTTATTTTATTGTTACACTTGTATGCATTTGCGTGTTTAATGCCTTTAATTTGGATTGTTTTGCGTGTTTTGCTTTTCCTTCTTATATGTTGACTCTTTGATATTTGATTTTATGTGGCCCTTGTGCTTTTTTCCTTATTTTGGCATGCATGCTCCCTTATTCATTTGTCTCTTTGCGTTTATGTCTTTGCTCACTCGTATTTTTTCTTTTTCTTTATGCTTCCGTTTTAAGCATTGTCTCTCTTTCCTCGCTCACTCCTTCCATATTGTATGTTTGCTTGCACCCACACAGTTGCTGGAGGTCTCTCTGGAAGCAATCCCTTTACTTTTGGGTAGAGGTGTGACTGCCTACATCTCACCTTCTCATACCTCGCTCCGGGATTGAGTTTCAAAGCTCCTCGAGGCTATAAAATCCCACCAATGGCCTTTATTTCTAAATAAGCACTAATATCCTAATAAACATCACTTAAAGTTTTTTCATTATTAAATTTAGACACTTAGTCCAGAATGTGTACAAATGGCCTTCGAATCATTTTCATGTTGTTGATTCTGTCATCAAAAGTATCCGTAAGGTACCACCTATTTGGTTCAATACTTATGATTACATTCTACTAATTTTTGACCATCTCTTAAGATGGGCAACTCTTTCATTTGAGCAACAAGATCTATCGTGTAGCGATGACGTATTAAACACTTTAACCACTTGTTCAATGTTCCGGTTATAGTTAAAAATAAAAAAACCTTAGATTCACGATCTCTTAAACCACATTGATTATCCATTCGTCATTTCATTCGCCGTAGGTAGACATCAAAGAGGTCAAATATGAACTGTACAACAACACTATGTCTTTTTTATAAGGCATATTAGAATGACACAAAAGAAACACAATAAATTAAACACAAGAACTGTTAAAAAAAAATAATAAAAAAAAAAATTAAACACAAGAAGTAGAATATTAAAATCAAAACTATATAATAAATAGAGTTAACTACATTTTTGGTCCTCGTGGTTTACCGGGTATAACGATTTTGGTCCAATAGTTTCAAACGTAACGGATCTTGTCCTATATCCGACGACCCGTAACACTTTTGGTCCAATTTTTGTTGACTGTTAGTTTGACTAGTTAAAAAACCGTGAAATGACTAAAATACCCTCGGATACAGCATAACAGTTTTGGTCCATTTATCAAACATAACACCTGATTCCATTGCATTTATGAACTGGTATAATCAAGCTCAGAATCACACAATTGGTTTTGATACCATTCGCACACATTCCCTCATGAATTTCCAATGCCTTGAGAATATCCCCTTTTTTACAATACCCTTGAACTAACACACCATAACAATATGCATCCGGGATAAGTCCCAAATGCTTCATGTCATATAAAACGTTTTCAGCATCCAACTTCAACTCTTTTACAAAACCACGAATTACACAAGCATAAGCAAAAAAATCAACGGGTGAGCCTGAATCTCTTAGCAATTTTACCAACTTCTTTCACACGCCCATTTCTACATAGCCCTTTAACCACAATTCCATACGTGTACACATTCGGACAAAACCCATTCATCTTTAAATGTTCATAAACCGCCATAGCCATATCCACTTCACCCTCTTCAACCAAACGATTCATCAAAAGATTACACGTAAGCACAGATGGAACAACTCGTCCCTAAATCTACCAAATGTTTCTAATGTGTGGTTACTCAATTTTTCTTTCATTTTCAGTACTCATCTTCTAAACATCTCATATGTAGTAAATCCACTCCCACTTTTATTATCACAACACAACAATGTTTCTAATGTGAGGTTTGCGGATGAATTAAATAAGCTTCCAAAATGGCACAATGGAGGTTTGCGGATGAATTAAATCCAAACCAAACAAACCCAAACCAAACACTTCAAGTCACAAACCCCAGTTGGCTCTCAAACACCAGCTTCACAATCACACCCACCAACATCTCAACCTTAAACAACGTTGTCACCTCTCATCTCGACCACCTTAGCCAAGAACCCGAAGAACCCGAAACGAAGAACAACAACCAACACAACAGTTCTTTTCCTTGTCACAGTTTTCGACCAAACAAACGCCTTTTTTTCCCTCCTCAGTCACATTCAGTTCTTCAATTCGATCCCAATCACTTAAATCGACCACATTTTCACCTTTTTCAACTCCTTATCCAACAATGACTTATAACTCTCCATCGCCTCCTTAACCCTCCCTTGACTAAAAAACCACTCTATAAACGTAGCATTCACAATCCCCTCATAAACCAAACACATTCTTAATCGTGAGTTTGGTGTGAGATAAGATTTTAATGAGTCGGTTTCTTGTGTTCGCCGGATTTGGATTTTGTGTTTAGATCGAGGATTTGGAAGATAAGTGGGTGGTGGATTTTGTGTTTAGATCGAGGATTTGGATTTTTTGTTGTGATAGATCGAGGTGGTGGATTTTGTGTTTAGATCAGGATTTGGAAGATAAGTGGGTGGAGGATTTGGAAGATAAGCTCAGTAGTAGGTTCTTATTTTAATGGTAGTGGGTGGGGGATGAAAAGACAAGATTACCCTCTCATTTAACGGTCAACGAAAGTCAAACTAACGGCATTAACAAAATTGGACCAAAAGTGTTACGGGTCGTCGGATATAGGACAAGATCCGTTACGTTTGAAACTATTGGATCAAAATCGTTATACCCGGTAAACCACGAGGACCAAAAATGTAGTTAACTCTAATAAATAAAAACCCTTATCACAAATGTTTAAAAAAGGATAAAAGCTTGGGTTTTATCACAAAGGTTTAGAAAAAGGTATAAGCGTTGGTTTTATCACAAAGTGTGGATAAAAACATAAGTCATACTGTTTTCGAAGAGAGGATCATTCGAGAACAAATGACTATTTTTGCATACTAAGTTTATAGCTCTACTTATAAATTGTTCTGATGTTTCTTACTTTGTCCATGTGGGACAGCATTTCTCACTCTCATTTGCTCCATATCACACAATTTAGCTAGTTAATTTAGCGTTATCATTCCATTCGATTTACATAAGTGATTTTCTTATAAAATGGCCAAGTAACCCCGGTAACTTCACGTTGTTTTTAAAGTCGCATGACTGAAAATCTATGTAAATCAATGGTGAAACCAATTGTAACTTTTAACCATATTAATAAAACTGTAAGGGCTTGTTTGTTAAAATTTTTTATTAAGTTATGTTTAATTAAGAGATGACTTAATGCAGAAAACATCAGTTTTACTACTTAATATTTTCAGTCATCTTTCTCTATTAAGTCACAAACAAACATTTTTCATTTGACTTAATTAATTCAATTTTTTTCATATTAAGTCAATTAAGTCCATATTAATAAAACTGTAAAAGTCTACGTTTCGGTAAGAAATTTGGTCAACACACTCAAAGTACAAGAAAACAAAAGCAAGACAGTTAAGAGACATGTTCAAGAATCACTCATCCATTATTTCAAAAGACATCGACGATTATCCGTAATTAGGTATCTCCTATACACATAAAGCTTATATAGATAATGTAGGCTATTTGATCATCTTATGATTTGTGTGATTTGAGTTTTTATGAACTAAAACCATAATTTATTAACAATCACTACATAAAAAAGTTGTATAAGTGAACTTACGATACATTATACTGATTTCGAGTATGGAAATGTTAAAACATCGAAATGTTCTTTAGTTTTATGAGTGTGACGTTGATATGATTAGGAATTTAAGAAATTGAATTTGGAGATTTGCATACAAATGGATAACTTTTTATGGAGAAAAATTCACCATTATAGTATAAAGTATTATGAGTCTTACATAGTTATATAGAAAGAACAAAGGAATGAACGAAACAAATAAAATAACGGTGGTAGCTTACATTTTGATACTCCATCTAGACATATGACTATCAAATTTTTACACAATACAACAGTCGGCTAAATTACTACAAAAGCTGTAATTCTATATCGAACATGTTGATAATTTATGAGCACATCTAGTGAATTAACAATTATATAATAAGGGTAAGGATTTAGTGAGAAGAAAACTCAAAATAAGAAAAATGAGATATAACAATAACCACATATTTGACATGCATCAATTTGAATTAGATGAATCTCTATTCATTTAGATGCATCACAATTGGTTTCGAAAGTGATTTTGAAGTGAAAATGATGCAAAATATTACGATGCAAAGTTTTTGGGATTCTTTTATTACCCGTTTTCTTTCCGAACCGTTTTTCCCACCAAAAGTCACCTCTAAAATTTAAAATAAGACTTTTTTTATGACAATTAGTTTTCATGTTTAGGTCAATGTTAACTGTAGCTTTATTAGTGTATTGATTTTAATAAAATGCGATATCTCTACTATTTATAAAGTGTTTATTTTTAATTTTAAAAATTTTAAAAGGATTAAAATAAGTAAGTCCATAAAGTACCTTTTATTATTAGTTTAATACTTTTTAATGTTTCGTAAACTTTAATTTTAAATGACAACTTTTAAAATGACAACTTATATAAACAATGTAAACTTAAAGAAAACAGATATACGGTTTATAATTTGAATGAAAACTTTTTAATAGGACACAGTTTTTAATTTCTAAGCACAGTTACACGGTTTACCAATTATAAATGGAAGCTTCACAAAAAGTTTTTTTTTTTTCTTTTTTTCTTTTTAGGCAAGTGATTTTTAAAACTTATTTTTTGCTTAAAGTTGAGGGACCCATAGACTTAAAATTCGTTGCTTCATAAAACCTTTTTTTTGCAAGTGATTCTTAAAACGTTTTTTTTTTTTTTTTTTTTTTTTAATTGTACACGGCCTAAAAGTATATTGTAACCCATACATTTTTTTTCTCACAATAACTACAAATTAAACCCGTGAGTTTTGCATCCTGGGTCAAACCAAAATCACAATTTCGCAAGTATAATTATTTGCCGCTTTAAACCATCGCTTTGCGCTGATATTCTAGTTGTCCATGTTGGAATTTGAAAACCATGACAATCATAAAACTCCATAACACAAAGTACAGAAGTGCGGAAGCATGTAAACAATTAAGTATAACATATAAAGAATTAACTTAAACATAAAGAAAACGTACCCGTTAGCAAATCTTGATTCTTGAACAATGAAGAAACTAGATCAATGAATAACCCCTTGCCGTTTTATTATTCGATCTCTTGATAACAACAATAGTGTGTTGTTACCTCGTTCTTGTACACACAAACTATAACGAATAAAAGAGATTGCAAGATCTTAGAAAACACTTGATTTTGATCACCAAAATCGACAACCCTAAGGTGTTTGGGTTTGTACGATCGACAAGGAGAAAAAAAAGAAAACAAAGCTTTAGGGTTATGTGTGTGTGCACAAAAGATTAGCCAAACAATTACCCTTGAGTTTGTTTATATACTAATAGAAACTTGGAAGACAAGTTGGACTAGGATTGGGTTTCCCCAACCCTAAGTCGACCGGCCATGGGATCCAAGAGGATCTTCCGGATCCTTCTTGGCATCTATTTTCGTATTAGTCCTTCTCGTTTACTTTTAACGATAGTTAGTCCATACGGTTAAGTACTAACGACCGTTAACTCCGTTAAGTGTTTAAATAATTATATATTCACAACATTTAACATATATAATTATTATACTTTTATTCTCGTTTGTATTGTGTGCAATCCCGAGGTCTCGGGTTCGAAACTAGACATTTACGTATTAATTGTTAACCATAATTCAACAACTCCCACTTGGTTAATTATTAATAGCAAAATGACATTGGTTGGCGTCTTGCAACACTCCAATGCCCCCAGTTCGACTCGAGCTAGATTTCCTGGAAAATCTTTAATGATTCATCATTATTATTATCCTTTTGTTACTAATACTCTATTAATAAAGATATGGATCTAAGTCACAATTTATTAATGTTTATGTTTTAATGATTGAACAAAATTACCAAAACATCTGAACGTATTCCAGACAGACTTTGGGCGTGGTCACGCAAACATTTTGTCAACCCTACGAGGGGCCCAGCAATATTATACTTCAAAACTAATTTGAAGGAACAAATTCTCTCTTGACTACAAGAATAACCCATGGACTTTGCAACACTTCTGAAAACAATCCTTATAACTTTCAGTTACGGTAAGCGGTAGATTGCTTCACAAAAATGCACTACATCCATGACTCTTATCTGGTATCTCAAATCTGAGGATAACTATTTCATGAATTACTTGATGACAAGATCCATAAGTAATCTCATGCTTAGTTGGGATAAGTCCTATACTCTATTCATAGTGTTGGAATTAAATAATTTGACATTCAAATAAATAATAAACCATAAACATCAAAGCACATATACAGCGGAAGCAAGGATCATAATTAATTACATGTACAAAGTAATAACGAAAACATAAATAGGAAACGTACCTTTTAGCAAGAACAAAGATCAAATCTTCACTTGAACAATCAAATGGATTAACGTGGAACCCCTTACCTTTTTTTGTTCCACAATCCAAGATCAATATCTAAAATAAGATATTAACGAGTTCTCGAACACATGTACTATTACTCGGCTAACGAATGATGCTAGTGATTGAACACGAATTAAACCAAAACTATCTTTTATTTAATAATTAAAAACAATGATCGATTGGTTGTAAAATACATTCAACTGTATTCTTTAAAGGAAAAGTACAATGACTTTTGGCCACCTTTATTGTCACAGTGTTTTAGCACGTGAAAAGTCCACCAACCAAGTCACATTATGATTATTATATTGTGTTTATATAGTGAGTTGTATGCTTGGAGAACAAGAAGCGATTAGGGTAATACCCTTTGGAAAACCGGCCAAGCCCAATGATGGGGTTCTAGATCCTTCTTGATCTTCAAATTTCACTAATGGTCCTTCCTTTATTTACTAACGGTCGTTTAGTCAATTCCGTTAATTACTTAACGTCCGTTAGTTATCATTTCGTGTCTAAATAATTAAAATACATAACCTATTATATTAATTTAATTATTTACGTTAGTCATTCATACGTTAAAGTGTGCAATCCCTCGCTCCCAAGTTCGAATCTAGTCATACACGATAGTATTTTTCCAATAAAACTCTAACACATAGAATATCATGTGAAATTGGTATGACTACGCATCAATATACTTTCAAGTATATTCTCCACCAGTTTTCACATTTGTCTTAATTTAATGATACTCCCATATCATTAACCGACAATGGACACATTTAGAATAACAAATTTATTCAAGGATATAAACATGCAAAACCAGGATATATGTATATTTCAACAAGACAATATAATAAAACATAAACAATACTTTATTTCATAAAATCAATAATTGTCTATTACATCCTTTATCCAAATACTAATCACAAATGGGCATGAAACTTTCAGCTTTACGAAGACCTATTCCTTCAGCTAACTTATAAAGCTTAGTGCCAGGAAGAGCTTTCGTTAATTGATCTGCCAAGTTATCATCTGTGTGAACTTTGAGTACTTCGATCTCTCCAATCTCTACTTGCTCTCGCACATAGTGATATTTGATCGGATAATGTCTGGTGCCTTTCATGATTCCAGGTTCATTGGCAAATGTAATTGCAGCTGAATTGTCACAATACATTTTTATAGGTTGTTGAATCGAAGGCATAACTCCAAGCCTTGATATAAACTTCCTAATCCAGACAGCTTCCATTACAGCATCTGATGCAGCTATGTACTCACTTTCTGCAGCAGACATCGCTAATGTGCTCTGCTTCTTGCTCCTCCAATCCACAGCTCCTCCATTAATGACAAAGACGTATCCAGTCTGAGACTTCATATCATCCTTATCACCTTTCCATGAAGCATCGCAGTAACCTGTAACATCAAGTTCTGCTTGTGGATCACCCCCATAAACTAAGAACATATCTTTAGTAGCCCTAAGGTACTTAAGAATATTCTTAACAGCAGTCCAGTGAGCTTCACCTGTATTCTGCTGATATCGACTGGTTAAGTTCTGAGCAAACGCCACATCTGGCCTTGTGCTTTTAACCGCATACATAATAGATCCCATAGCCGAAGCATAAGGGACTCTTGCCATGCGTTTCACTTCTTCAGGTGTTGAAGTACAAACTTTCTTGCTCAAGCCATGTTGTTCTTGCATCGGCAAATATCCCTTCTTGGAATTTTGCATATTGAATCTCTTCAATATTTTATCAATGTAAGCACTTTGGCTTAATCCAATTAATCGCTGAGATCTATCTCTATATATCTTAATTCCCAGAATGAAAGCAGCTTCCCCTAAGTCTTTCATAGAAAAACACTTTCCAAGATATGCCTTGACTTCATGCAAACTTGGAATGTCTTTCCCCATGATCAATATGTCATCGACATATAATATAAGGAAAATTACTTCACTCCCACTAGCTTTGTGGTATACACATGGCTCATCAAGATTTTGAGTAAAACCAAACCTTTTTATTTCACTATCAAACCTCTTGTTCCATTGTCGTAATGCTTGCTTCAATCCATAAATGGATCTTTGAAGTTTGCATACACGATTTGGAAACTTTGGATTCACAAACCCCTCAGGCTGCGCCATATAGATATCCTCATCTAGGTGACCATTTAAGAAGGCGGTTTTGACATCCATTTGCCAAATCTCATAGTCATAGTATGCAGCTATGGCTATGAGAATCCTAATAGCCCTTATGTCAGCTACAGGAGAAAAGGTCTCCTCGTAGTCAACACCATACGTTTGAGTAAAGCCTTTAGCTACCAAACGGGCTTTATAGGTGTGTACATTGCCATCCATGTCAGTTTTCTTCTTGAAGAGCCACTTACTCCCAACTACCTTGGCATTAGGAGGAAGGTCTACTTCAATCCAGAGTTCATTGTCTCTCATGGATTGCATTTCCCCATTCATAGCAACTAACCATTTTTCCTTTTCAGGACTATTAATGGCAGCTTTATAACTAGGCGGTTCATCAAGATCCCCTTATATATATTCCTCGGATTCTAAGTTAAGACATAGACGTTCAGGAGCTTTTACAGTCCTTACGGATCTGCGAATGGGAACCACTTCAACTTCTGGTGGAGGACCCAGACTTTCTGGTTCTTCAGGAAGTTGGCTAGTGTTTTCAGAAGGTAATGCATCATCTTGATCTTCTTCCAGATCATATATCCTCCCACTTAATTCTTGAGATATGAGATCATTTTCCAAGAAATCTCCATACTTAGCAACGAATACTTTGTTCTCAGGAGGATAATAAAAGTAGTAACCCATTGTTTCCTTTGGGTATCCTACGAAGATGCACTTTACAGATCTTTGTTGGAGCTTGTCGCCCGAGTTACGTTTAACATACGCCTCGCAACCCCAGACCTTAAGATAAGACAAGTTAGGAGCATTTCCAGTCTATAACTCATATGGTGTCTTATCAACCTTCTTTGTGGGAACCATATTAAGAATGCGAACAGCAAACTCCAAGGCATAATCCCAAAATGAGAAGGGAAGAGTAGTTAGATTAAACATAGATCGTATCATATCTTGCAATGTACGATTTCTTCTCTCAGATGCACCGTTTTGTTCTGGTGTATATGGAGAAGTAAGGTGCTGGACAATTCCTTCCTTAGCTAGATAATCCACAAACTCTTTACTCAGGTATTCACCACCTCTATCGGATCGAAGAGCTTTAATCTTCTTTCCAAGTTGCAACTCTACTTTAGCTTTAAACACTTTGAATGTTTTAAACATGATGCGTGGTTTTGCGACCTTACAACAGGTTTTACCTCTCGAGGGATCTCAAGAGGCTTGCAATCCCCACCAGGCAGTGTACCTGACCGATGTAGTATAGTGTAGTGGCAAGTACCGGGGGATTGATCGTTCTCTAGGGGAATAGTGTCATTATGATTGAAAAAACTACTCTAATAGGTCTAAGGGTGAGGGAAGATTCTTTTTGTATTTTTATGAAAGCAAGTAAAATCTCGGGTTTGAAGGAGTGGGCGGAATTAGTTGCTAGTCAACTAACCCAAATAACTACAATTGCAAATAAAATAAAATAACTGAAAATGAAAAGGTTGTGGAACTTATATGGGGAGAAATGTGTTTACTTAGATTTCCTTACTCCCTAACTATCTTTTACCGGTTGATTAGTGTGTATTAATTGCGTGGATGACGGGTGTATTCCTTAATACCAATCGTGGGGTGGCGTACGTACTTCCCCAACTCTACAAGCTCCTACTTCACTCCTATGTCGAGCCGGCTAAGAAGCTCCTAACATGGGATCACTAGAATTCGCTCATGCATTAAATACAACCATAATAACCTTAGTACGCATTGGTTCATGTTTCTTAAGACGTTCAAGCAAGTTACCGTATAGGAGGTTAGCCAGTTTTCTTAAGCCTAACATCGATAAACAGTCATCCAATACAATTAATAACACACCAACAACCGATAATCAATAGCTAGGTTTCATTAGATCTAAGCAAACACAAGATAAATCTAGCCTAACATGTTAATTAAAAGACAAGAACAAGATATAATCAAACAACACATAGACATATTGAATGATTAAATGATTACTTATCTTCAATTAAACAAGGGAGATCCAAGGGTATAAAAACCCTTAAAAATGGCAGAAAATTCGTCTTAGGGTTTCTCCTCACAAAGTTGCACACTAATGACTAAAAATTGCAAAACTATATATAGAGTTTAGGGGCTGACGGCGTCACGTTGTAGGAGGTGACGCCGTCACCTCGCCGCGTTTAGGGTTTCTTGATGGCCTTATTGACGCCGTCCCTCTTTAATCCTCCAAAATCCGCTCTGGCGCGTCAAGGGTTAACGCCGTCAGAATTGTGCTTGACGCCGTCTCTCTTTAACTTAGACCTTGACGACCTTGATCACCTTAAAGGGTGACGCCGTCAGATTTCCATTGCAAAACTCTCTGGCGCGTCACGTGTATTTTGTCATATCCACCTCTTTTGCCAAGCCGTGACGCCATCAGGAGCAATCCTTGACGCCGTCACGTGTACTTTTCCAGCAGCTTTGGAGACTTTGTCGTTTTCTTCACTTTTATGCTCCAAAAACGTCCAAAATGCTTCCTTTTCCAGATTTCTTCTCCAAAGTACCTAAAATGACAAAAGGAACGATTTAGGGCAATATTTGATCAAATAAATACGATTTAGGGCTTAAATGACCCCCTAAAAGCGGTTACACTTTTCGCTTCATCAAATACCCTTACACTTGAGATTTGCTTGTCCTCAAGCAAATGCGCTTTTATTCTAATCAAAATACAAGTTAGGGGTCATTTAATGCTAATTAAAAGTAATTACAACAAATAGTCGTTCCACTTTAATCATAATAAGCACGGAGATTACAAACTAGCACCTCACAAGTAGTGTTTAGATACTCACATCTCTCAGGAGTCATAAAAGTATATCTCATAAATGAAAATGGATAATATCTCTCACTACCTGTCATAGCAAATAGATTACCATAGGCTTGGGAAAGGATCAAAAACCTCATCCACTAGGCGTAAGCACCTAAGATAAACTATCAAAGAGGGCTTTTAAAAGGGTTTATAACGTTAGGTGTAGGGATATGATAAACACGGATTTGTTGGATAAGGGATATTTTACTGGTGGCGAGTTAAAGATCTTGATTAATTACATGTATAATATGGCGTTGCTAAGCCAAGACTAGACTAGACTTAAGCTAAAAACAAAATAACAAAAACATAAAATAAACATAAAATGAGACGGGATGGTAGTCCGTATGTTTTTTTTTTTTTACTTTTCTTTTTCTCATTTTTTTGTATTTTTCTTTATTTTTTCGATTTTTTTTTTCATACACTCTTGCCCTACCATCCAAAATAATACATCATAGGGGCGTTGCATTCCCCTTACACTTGAACTTTTACATAACTTTACAAATAACTATTCTAATGACTCGAATTAAGATAATCGAAACACTTGGAGTACTTTTTAAAATATTTAGCACATATGGGGGTAATAATGTTGTTCTTTCCATTACTCCATTACACTAGTACTTTACCCATGAGTCCCAATCGTCCCAAAACAATATGTACAAGGATTATGACTCGACTTAGCAACCATGTAATCAATTAGATAATTAACTTGGGGTTTAAACAAATGTTGTCACAATAATGCACTAAAAATGAGTGCATACAAGGTAGGCTAAGGCGATTTGGGTGTACATTTAAGTGGGGTGTAACAAATTCTTCCTTTAAGTAAAATGCTTAAAGGTCGAAACGAAAAGATAGGCTCTGAGGGGTGTACTAGGGGTATCGTGTACTAAAAATGAGTACAACGCAAAGGGTGTGGGAGAATTACTTGACCAATGTAGCAAACGTAATTATAAAAAAAAACACAGGTGTAAAACAATGGGTTAATCCTAATGCCTCTTATCATGTAGTAAATCTAACTACACGAATGTAGTCTCACTTGTGGCCTCGGAATGGTCCTAACGCAAGTTCTAGAATCTAAGTGCTACCGGTACACACATCATAGCATAAATGCTTTTCCTACCAATTCTAGGGGCAAAACCTCACATATTTGGGGGTGAAATTTTTTTTAGTGGTACGGTTTTGTGCTAGTCATATAACTCCTATCCATGAGACGCTCATTAAGATCAAAGTTTCACTCCTATATGTTGTAAAAAAATTTTAAATTTGGCACTAAAATTGCCTTAACAGGTATTTCTCTCAGTTTTATTACACATCTACCATCAAACAAACAAAAATCAAGTGCAATTGCATTCTCTAAAGTATCGTACTTTTACCCCCCCTTACACTTAAGATGAACATTGTCCCCAATGTTCAAATAACAAGATGTAAAAGTAAATAAGGTAAAAGAATGAAATCAAATACTCCCCTGATTCGTTCGATGTGGATAATCCGGTAACATGGTTAAATCCTCCTCCAAGAAAATGAATGTTGAAAGCTTCCCTTCCGAGATATAAATCATCTTCTTGTCCAATATAACCTGTTAAACCTGAGAAAACAAACACGAAAACCTGCATAACAACGGCGGGATAAATCTATATAAGGATATAATGCTTGTGGAATGATTATTTTGCAGATTCATGGAGTTTATAAGTTAGAGATTTAATAATAACTTTTTATGATTCCGGTAGAAAAACAAAACTTTCAAAAATTTCAGAAAATTAAAACCTGACGCCGTCAGGTTGTAATGCCTGACGCCGTCAGAAATGATCTGACAGAATTCTCATGTTAAGTTTCCGGAAAATTTCTGGAAAAACCTATACCTTACTTCCTGGAATTCCTGCAAAACATCATTATGACTCGATACAAGCATTTGACTCAAACAATTACTAATATGTATGTTAATTTATTATTGTTATGATTCATGTTCATTTGTTCTAATAAACCGATTTGGATTTCCCTTACACTTATCTTTTGCAAAATACTTTTATATGTAGTTAAGACGAAGTTAAAAACAAGATAAAGCATTTTCATAATTTAATTTGAAACATGAATCAATAAAAATAAAAATTAAACATACATACGGAAGCAAATAAAATCAAACAAACAAACAAATAAACACACAAAGCAAATAAAGCTTGGGTTGCCTCCCAAGAAGCGCTTGTTTTTGTTCGAGTCACGAGCCTGACTCTACCCTTATTTAACGGAAATAGGGGAGGTTTTTCCTACACTTAGGATTAAGTGCGGGTGATAGTAGCGATACACACCATCTTTGTGGAAGTATGCCGCGTTAGGAAAGAGTGGTGGATGAATTATATACTCAAAGGGGTGTGCTCCTTTCATCATAATCTTACCTAGTTCACTTTGGTCAATGGGTGAATTAAATTTTTCTCCTAAAAAGGGATCATCTTCTATCAACTTCGAGAGATTCCTAGTTGGGAATCCATCTTGACCTAATAAACCCGGTTTAAACCCATAATGTTTCTTGTGATCAATCATGAATGGGTGATGTAGACATGTAAGGTCATTTTTCACTCCTATATTGTCTTCCTCACTACAAGGCTTAATGTCTACTGCCTTAAACTTAAGACTACCCGGACTATATGTTTTGATGGGTGGATCGGGACCTAATTCAATTCCTAAATTTTCATCCAAGGATGGAAGATTAGGTAACGGTTTTGGTTGAGGCTCCGGCTCATCAAAACTAGGAACTTCCATAGGACTAAAAGAAAGGTTGTGATCACTAAAAGCATTCAAACCTATTTCTTCTAGTTGTGTTTGGTCCAAGGGCTCTACCTCTATTGGGGTTCCTATAGTCTCCGCTACTTTTTCCGGGTAAGTCACGGGCGGTGTGTGTGCCTCAAATGATGGTAGGACTTGTGGGGTACTTGGTGGGCTTGGGTTCTCTACTATATCCTCCATCACATTAAGATCACCAATGTGTTCATCTTGTATTATGGTAGGGCCTAACCATGACATGCAGCTAAGTGGCTCAACTCTACCCTCATGTGTGTCGTATGTTTTGGTGAAATCTATCCCACTCATGCAACTAACCATCTCAGAATCTTGGTTTGATTCTAAGTCCATGTTCTTAGAAACTAGGTCTCTTTGCTCATACGAATCCACCAATTCGTTCCACTTATGGGTCATGGTTAGGAAGCTTTCCTCAAAATTCATCCAAAGGGCCTGACTAAAAGGAATTGATCCAGATAATGCTCGTCTAATAGAAATCTCACATGCATAGAATTCATTAAACCCATCTAACCTTACCCATAACTCCTTTTGGAAATCACAAAGATCACACAAAAATTCATAGGAATGATAGGAAACAAATCTATTGGTGAAATATAATTGTTCCTCTATTGTCAATGATCTAAATGGAATTTCATCCATCATAGTGACAAATGAAAATGGTTTTACAAACAAAAGGCACAAAGAAAAAGACAGACTACAAGAAAACCTAGAAAAATAAAATAAAAAATCTCACTAGAAAGGAATCTAGTGAGTAGACCTAATAAAATAAAAATTCAACCTAAACAATAACTATTCCCCGGCAGCGGCGCCAAAAACTTGATGCGTGGTTTTGCGACCTTACAACAGGTTTTACCTCTCGAGGGATCTCAAGAGGCTTGCAATCCCCACCAGGCAGTGTACCTGACCGATGTAGTATAGTGTAGTGGCAAGTACCGGGGGATTGATCGTTCTCTAGGGGAATAGTGTCGTTATGATTGAAAAAACTACTCTAATAGGTCTAAGGGTGAGGGAAGATTCTTTTTGTATTTTTATGAAAGCAAGTAAAATCTCGGGTTTGAAGGAGTGGGCGGAATTAGTTGCTAGTCAACTAACCCAAATAACTACAAATGCAAATAAAATAAAATAACTGAAAATGAAAAGGTTGTGGAACTTATATGGGGAGAAATGTGTTTACTTAGATTTCCTTACTCCCTAACTATCTTTTACCGGTTGATTAGTGTGTATTAATTGCGTGGATGACGGGTGTATTCCTTAATACCAATCGTGGGGTGGCGTACGTACTTCCCCAACTCTACAAGCTCCTACTTCACTCCTATGTCGAGCCGGCTAAGAAGCTCCTAACATGGGATCACTAGAATTCGCTCATGCATTAAATACAACCATAATAACCTTAGTACGCATTGGTTCATGTTTCTTAAGACGTTCAAGCAAGTTACCGTATAGGAGGTTAGCCAGTTTTCTTAAGCCTAACATCGATAAACAGTCATCCAATACAATTAATAACACACCAACAACCGATAATCAATAGCTAGGTTTCATTAGATCTAAGCAAACACAAGATAAATCTAGCCTAACATGTTAATTAAAAGACAAGAACAAGATATAATCAAACAACACATAGACATATTGAATGATTAAATGATTACTTATCTTCAATTAAACATGGGAGATACAAGGGTATAAAACCCTTAAAAATGGCAGAAAATTCGTCTTAGGGTTTCTCCTCACAAAGTTGCACACTAATGACTAAAAATTGCAAAACTATATATAGAGTTTAGGGGCTGACGGCGTCACGTTGTAGGAGGTGACGCCGTCACCTCGCTGCGTTTAGGGTTTCTTGATGGCCTTATTGACGCCGTCCCTCTTTAATCCTCTAAAATCCGCTCTGGCGCGTCAAGGGTTGACGCCGTCAGAATTGTGCTTGACGCCGTCTCTCTTTAACTTAGACCGTGACGACCTTGATCACCTTAAAGGGTGACGCCGTCAGATTTCCATTGCAAAACTCTCTGGCGCGTCACGTGTATTTTGTCATATCCACCTCTTTTGCCAAGCCGTGACGCCGTCAGGAGCAATCCTTGACGCTGTCACGTGTACTTTTCCAGCAGCTTTGGAGACTTTGTCGTTTTCTTCACTTTTATGCTCCAAAAACGTCCAAAATGCTTCCTTTTCCAGATTTCTTCTCCAAAGTACCTAAAATGAAAAAAGGAACGATTTAGGGCAATATTTGATCAAATAAATACGATTTAGGGCTTAAATGACCCCCTAAAAGCGGTACACTTTTCGCTTCATCAAAACACCTCATGTTTATGTTTAAGTAAATAAACATAACCATAACGGATGAAATCATCCGTAAATGTTAAAAAGTAGCTAGCATCTCTCCTTGACACATGTCTAAGTGGTCCATACACATCTGTGTGAATAAGACCAAGTAGATCAGTAGCCCTTTCAATCCTATTATTAAAGGGTTTCTTTGTCATCTTCCCACTAATACAAGACTCGCATTTATCAAATGATTCATCATTGATCTTTTCTAAAAGCCCATCATGTTGCAGCTTTTTCATGCGATCCTTGCTTATGTGAGCAAGTCGACAATGCCAAAGATAAGACGAATCCAGACTTTTCTTGATTCTCTTATTGTTGATGCTATACATCGAATTATTTTTAACACTCGTATTACCATTATCATTCATATCAAGTTCAAAAATACCATTCACAGCAATAGCATTAAAATAAAATACACCATTTAAAGAAACAGAAATTCCATTGCTATTAATAGTATGTTCAAAACCAAGGTTCAACAAACATGAAAATGAAATAACACCTCTAACAATTGACGGTGCATAATGACAATTATTTAAAGATAGTACTAAGCCCGAAGGCAACACTAAATCAAATACGCCTATAGCTTCAACTTCTGCATGTGCTCCATTACCCACGTGCAAGAATTGTTGTCCATAGGCCAGCTTTCTCTCAACTCTAAACCCCTGCATAGTATTGCAAATATGAATACCACATCCCGTATCATATACCCAGGAATTTAACTTACGAGTTAGAGTAAATAATTCGATTACAAAGAACGCACCTGAAGAGCTGGGTTTACCAGCTTCACTCTTTTGCTTCTTCTGTCGCAATTCATTGATGTAGAGCGTACAGTTCCTCTTCCAGTGCCCTACTTCATGACAGTGGTGACAAGCCTGATCCTTCTTTCCTGGAGGACTCACCTTGTTCTTCTTGGGCTGGTGTTGATTCACCTTAGGATTTGGTTGATAGGCCATGACCTGCTTGCCTTTATCACCTTTACCCTTACCCTTGTTCACATGCGATTTTTTCTGGATCCTACCTCCTTGAATTGCCAACACTTGAGGAGTAGGTACCTTGCCCTTAGATGGTATATTCTTCTCATAGTCAACAAGCATTGCGAGTAACTCTGAGACTGTCTTCCCCGAGCAGTGCATGTTGAAATTCTGAACAAAACCACTAAAATCCTTGTTAAGGGACCTATTGATCAAGTTCACTTGCACATTCTCAGGGTAACCAAAACCGATCCTGTGTAGATGGTCGAATAAATCTTACATCTCCAACACATAATCTTCCGCTGGTTTACCATCACCATGTTTGCAGCTGTGTAATTTGTCAAGAGACTCATACAATTCAACTGCAGGAGTCTTTTCATAAGACTTCTTGAGCTGTTCGAGCATGTTATATGGAAAGTAAAACTCAAACTTCTTTTGCATCACAGAATCCATACTTTGGAGCATTAAGCATGCAACTTCATTGTACTTTTTATACTCTGCTCTCCACAATGCTTTAGCCTCATCAGCGACTGTAGCATCAGGCTCATCTGGGCAAGGAGTAATCAAATAATTGAGCTTATCAGTCGCTCTCAAAACAATTCTGAGCGACCTATGCCAATCATTGAAGTTCTTTCCAGTCAATTTGGCTCTTTCAAGATGACTCTTGAAAGCAGCGAAAACGGAGTTATCGGGTTGAGCCATTCTACAGAAAATAGAAAAGTTCAAACATTAGTATTTTCGATAATACTTATTCTCAAGAAAATATAATACCCATGGATATATTCATATAACCAACTTAATTTCCTTGAAAATCTAGGATCCAACTTTACATAATTCCACTACATCAGTTGATCTGCTAGTAGTGGAAGTACAAAAGATGGTAATCTGTCGTACAATAATTGGCAAACAAGTTTTCCAATTCCTAGATGATTTATGGGATTTACTACATATTGATTCATCAATATGTCACGTAAGCATGTTTATCCCATCTCATGCCTTAAGCTCTAGGTCTCACGCATCAGCTTAATTAAGTTGTCTAACTTAGAAACTGCAAATTAATCCATGTATGGTCTCACGCACACTCGGGAATTTACCTTGTCATTAATTTTGGTCCAGGTCTCACGCATACCCAAAATTAACTTCAAGTGTTCCTTATAGTTAGATGGCATGTAACTTAAATTTTAGGGTATTTAGTTTTTGATGTGACAAAAACATGTACAAAGACGCATGCACTCATCTTTGTATCATTAGTTTTCAAAACAATTTTTATTTACCAATTAGTTAAGAGTAAACCAAAAAACTATGTACTTGAGGTATTGGGTTCACCAATTAAAGAAGTACCAACAATTATCGCCCACATATCCTACTCTTACATGTTATTCGGATATTTACCACAAAAGTGGCGCGTGGAATTGAGGTAAATCACCCTTAAGATGATAGTGTACGTAAATAGTGATATAGGTAAGTCGCAGTTGACGCACAAGCGGGCTCGGAGAGCCGGTAGGAGCGGATCTCTTAAAAAAACCCCTCTCCAGATAAACCCACCACACAGTTTGTCAACTTTGGTCCGCCTTTCACACACTATTGTACAAAAACATCAATCAAGCAAAAGTTTATGATCTTAATCTTAAAAAATTAAGTAACAAAGTTTAGATCTTGCTAGTCTCGCCTGGGAGCTGATTACCGTGCGAATCGGACCACTAGCGGCACATAAGACTCTGCAAGATCCTTACTTTATCACTTTATGTTTCACCGTTATTAGTCCAATTTAATTTTTCTTTAAAAATTACCCTTTTTATTGCTTACTTTAACATATCACATATAGAAAAACAATAAACAAGTAATTAAAAGAAAAACAAACAATCAACTAATAAGAAAACAATTAATTGTTAGTGAAACATATAGCCACATGCATCCTTTTAAACAATCCTAAATAAAATCAATATCTAGATGTCAAGTATGCATATGTTTTAACTAAGACTTTCACCTTGCACAGGTGAGCCACATACATTGACATAGTCAATTGCGTAAGTCATAGCAAACATATACCAAATTGCACATAATTGATTTTTAATATTTAATTGGAGTCTTCCCCAATTTAAGAATTATTAATCATGTGGAAGCAACTAAACAATTTAATTCAAGTAATTATCCGTGACTAACATGCATGTTTTGTCACGGACTTATGCATATCACATAGCAATTAGGTCACAAGATACATAACACAACAACTTGTTAAAGACCTAGGGTTTCTAATTAATCACAATTAATTATGAAAACCACAAACCCTAATTAGGGTTTATGGAACAAATCGACACCCCTCCTAAATTAGGGTTAGGGTTTCGACTTTTTATTAAAAAAAAAACAAATTTTTAATAATAAAACCCTAGAGAAATAAAACATGTATAATCTAAACAATTTAAAGATACGTTTTTTATTGTTTAAGTAATCAATTACATGTTATACATGGCTCGTGATGCCACTGTTGGAATTTGAAAACCATGACAATCATAAAACTCCATAACACAAAGTACACAAGTGCGGAAGCATGTAAACAATTAAGTATAACATATAAAGAATTAACTTAAACATAAAGAAAACGTACCCGTTAGCAAATCTTGATTCTTGAACAATGAAGAAACTAGATCAATGAATAACCCCTTACCGTTTTGTTATTCGATCTCTTGATAACAACAATAGTGTGTTGTTACCTCGTTCTTGTACACACAAACTATAACGAATAAAAGAGATTGCAAGATCTTAGAAAACACTTGATTTTGATCACCAAAATCGACAACCCTAAGGTGTTTGGGTTTGTACGATCGACAAGGAGAAAAAAAAAGAAAACAAAGCTTTAGGGTTATGTGTGTGTGCACAAAAGATTAGCCAAACAATTACCCTTGAGTTTGTTTATATACTAATAGAAACTTGGAAGACAAGTTGGACTAGGATTGGGTTTCCCCAACCCTAAGTCGACCGGCCATGGGATCCAAGAGGATCTTCCGGATCCTTCTTGGCATCTATTTTCGTATTAGTCCTTCTCGTTTACTTTTAACGATAGTTAGTCCATACGGTTAAGTACTAACGACCGTTAACTCCGTTAAGTGTTTAAATAATTATATATTCACAACATTTAACATATATAATTATTATACTTTTATTCTCGTTTGTATTGTGTGCAATCCCGAGGTCTCGGGTTCGAAACTAGACATTTGCGTATTAATTGTTAACCATAATTCAACGGTCCAAAATGTATTTAGTAATATTAAGTGTTGCAAAACAAGCCCGATTAATCACCGTCTAGGCGCTACTGGGCTACCAACCTTGCCGATTTATGTAACTGGGTCAAACAGATCGGTCAACAATGGTCAATGGCGGTCAACGACTGTCAACGGTGGTCAAACTTGCTGAAAACTTGCAAATCTCGCCGGAAATACCCAAAACTTGTCGTGAACAAGTTTTTATCATTTATATTTGTTGTTTATATCTATTACAAGATGTTTTTCAAGGAAAGTCGTGTCGGGAATACCCAAATCTTGCTGGAAATACCCAAAACTTTCCGGAAATGCCAATCCGATTAATCACCGATTAATCCCGCCTAGACCGATTACAAGCTACAGGGGGGTCGACCACCCGACTACCGATTCACGATTTTTGCAACCTTGGATATAATGTTGACCAAACTCATCATTGGCACATCATCATTCACGTTTATCAAACCAATCATTAAACGTTTGTAGTGTTTAATACCAAACCAACCATAAAAAACATATTTCACGTAACCACAAACTTGCCCACAACAACACACACAAAATCAATAAATTTCAGTATGGTCAAGAAAGTGACTTAAACATCTTAAAAATTGGCCGGTCGCGCGTGAATCGGGGTCCGTGAGGATACTCTCCGTGTTATAGGCTTCGGTTAGGAGTGGTCTATGTCCTAATAGGTTTTTGATATCTTTATGTAGGAAACACTTGGCACCGCGACTATTTGAAATGATTATGGTGCTCAAGTGCAATAGGTGTGATTTTTTGTTTTACATCGTTATCATAAATGATGAAACCTTGTGAGATATTATGTATTGATCGATTATCAATAATGCATAAATGGTGCTAACCAAAGTCTCATTGAACAAAAGCCAATCATGTCAAGTTGTCATTTTATTTTGTTTTTTTTTTTGGTATAAGGGACGATACTCGGCAAATATTAAAAATCAATCTAAGAATACAAAACAAAGCCGTACATGAAAACTCACGTAAGCTAACGAATGAGATGCCTAAAACATGCTTTATGAACATGACTAAAAAAGAAACTAAACTATAAGTCTCGAAACTATATCAAGATACAATACTAAAATAAAGAGCATGACTATAGAAGCCATTACACACGAAAGTCTTCATTACATGCACATCACAACATATGCCCAATATATCAAGGGAAAATGACAAATATAACCAATTTAACAAACATACTTCACCAAATATCTAATTTTTATATATAAAAAAAGAAAAGCCGTTATACCCACAAAACTAGGAAGCTTGGCGAGAATTTGCGGATTTTAGAAAACTCGCAAGATTTGACCCTGCGAAGTCAAACCTTGCGATTTTTTTCTAAAAAAATCGCAAGGTTTGACCTTGCAAAGTCAAACCTTGCTAGTTTTTAGGCTTTAGTTTGTTTTTGGAATTTGTTGCATTGCGGGCCTCCAGATGTTTGGCAGCATATTAGGAATTACAAGCTCTCTGCAATGCAGTTGTAGCAATGGGCCTTTTGATAATATGCTTCCTTTCTGGACATCTAACCCATCATGTCTTCTCATCTTGTAGGGTTCCCCACTTATCGGCTCGTAATCAGTTCTTGGCATTTGTTTCCATCTGCTGTGCACAAACCAGCCATACTTGTAGTCACCCACAATTTGAGTGCCAAGAGCTTCAGCACAGTGTACGTGCATCTATGGGTAGATATCAAAATATAGAATCATATATGCTATCATGATTCATATTTGAAATAAGAAATTCAGGAATACACGATGAAACTTTTTACAATCATAAATGTGGCATAAACCGTAAATCTTGCAGGTTAATTAGCATTTCGCCTAAATATTAAGCTTTGTTGAGGGTGGTATACAACTAATAATCCAAAACATGTTATCTCACAGCTAGATAATCAGTTTACCAAAAGTCCAAAATCAGATTTACATTATTCAAACACAAAAAATGACTTAGCAAAGTAGCAAGGTTTGACTTCGCAAGGTCAAATCTTGCTAGTTTTAACGGTATAACGTTTTTTTCTTTGTTTTTTTTTTTTTTTTTCTTCTTTTTTTTTAAATAAAAAAATTGGGTATTTTGTTAAGTATGTTTGTAAAATAGATTATTTTTGTCATTCTTCATTTTATGCAAATCATAACCGAAGTCCAATAAATCCAAACTCTTCATTTCATGCACTTCCATATTAGGCCCAAACAAACTTAGTATTCATAGTGTAAAAAACTGAAAAGAAATATAGAAAAAGAAGAAAACAAGGGTATTTTAGTAATTTGATGTTGGTCAGGGACGATTTTTGCCCCAAAGGTTTCTCACAGGGACGATCCTTGCACTTTCCAAACATTTGGGATGAAACTTGCAATTTGGCCAAACTTTAGGGACGATTTTTGCAATTTACTCTTTTTTTTTCTTTCACACAGCGTAAGGACAGTGATGAAAAAAAAACTTCAAGAACCAAAACAACCAACTGAAATCGCCATAGAACAAAGCCCAGAAATACAAAAAAATCACCAAACGAAACCTACAAAACAGAAGACCTAGTAAAAAACAACCTATCCTCGCATAATCTACACACATCACTCAGAAAAGAAACAGGAAAAGGAATCCCAGGAAGGCTCAGTCACACACCAAGGAATGACCCCCCTAAAAACCCACCCATTACTCAAAAGAAAGATGAGACCTAACAAATCTATGACCAGGAGATTCAAAAGTGTTATTGAATCTAACCGAAACTCTCTCATCCCAGCAAAAGTGCAAAACCACCACCATATACTATCTACGTTATACAGAAGTTGGGCGTTCCTTGATTCCGTACCAATTCGATCTTAATGCTTGAGACCTGCGCACTAAGAAAACAGAAAAACACCGTTAGGCTTATCGTGGGATTGTCTCCCACGATTATCCTCCGGCGTGAGAGTAAGTAATCGGTTTTAGGGTTTGTAGAAGAGTTAGGGTTTTGTGAATCGTACCTTTGTGAGGGTTGAGATGCCCTCTATATATGGACACGAAATCCTTATTGGTTTCGTGTTCCCCAATCTTCGGTGTCTCCCGCGTAGGGCGGTTAGGCAATATATATCCCATAAATAAAAGATATATTATCGCAGCCATAAATAGTGTTGGGTTTGGGCCATCGTGAGCCCAAACCGTTATCGCAATAGCCCATATCGTGACGGGCTTGAGTCCATTCGTGATGGACTTAAGTATGGGCCGGGTTCGTGACCCGAATACGGACTATACGTCATCATGTCCCCCCAGTCTAGTGTGCGCAATGCGTGGTTGCGGATACTAGACTAACAACTTAAAAAAAATCCTCAATGCGTAGCGGGGAAGCTTTAAGTATTTCCCGCCAAAAGTAGCGTGTTAATCCTAGTCCAAGTATCTTCTTCGAAAATCGTGTGTGGTGGGTGAAAAAGTGCTTTACCTTTTGGGTTCCCAACCGTACGATTAGAGCAAGTGGGGTACACATGTCGTACATCCACGAATATGTGTACCCTATATAAACTTTAGCCGTCATTTGACTGTGGTTACCACAGTAAAAAGAAATCATCATTTTTTTCGCCATTGTTAAACCTTCAAGAAACAAATCAACAAAAGCGAAGATAATAGCGAGTGCGCCGATAATAGGTATCATGGTTCTTCAATTATCTGAGATTAGTTCCGATATGTCTGAGGATGAACTTCGTCAGTTCACCTCAGACTATTATATCCCTCTCGCATTGCATCCGGTAGTTCCGGGCGCAAATGCATCGATAGCGAATTTCCCGCAAGGGAAGGTGGGGGTTTATACGCGCTTTTTCGAGTTTGTGAACCAGCGTGTTCCCATTTCCCTGTTTTTGTGCGATATCTTAAACCATTATCGCTTGCACATCTCGCAACTGCACTGTATAGGTGCGGCGAAAGTTACTAATTTTGAGGTAAATTGTCGCCTGTTGGCGATTGAACCCACTGTGCATCTATTCCGCGCGTTTTACCACACGTCGTGGTTGAACGGGTGGGTCACTTTTGCTAAGCGCGCGGGGTCTCTGCAGTGTTATGCAAAGAAATTAGACGCACTAAGGGTATGGAGGGAAAATATTTTCTGGATTGATAGTGCATTTTTTCCCTGGGCATTTGAGTTCTATACTCAAGAATCGTTGCCGAGAGATGAGCGCCCAGACCCCGGGTTGTATAATGTGGCGGATGCGGAGACGATAAACACCAATCGCATACCTATTGAACCGTATCCAGAAGATTTTTTGGTGCACATGGGCATCAGTCACAACTACTTTGGTAGTCCGGAAGAGGTGCCAACATTCTTGGATGAAGACGGCCGGGGTGGGTGCTTGTCTCTTCCTTCCCCCTCACTTGGTAGTTGTAAGCATTCTTTCCTTTGTAGTTTTACTAACGCATTTGCTATTGTTTGTTGCTTTGTTGCGCAGAGATGGACTTGTTTGATGTTGTTCGCTTGGCGAAGCCTACAAAGGTGATCGTAGGGGTGCGCCCCTTGAGAGATGAGGAGCAGCCATTGCTTCAGGCTACTGCTGGGCGCACAATGTTGATTGCGCAGGAGGAAACAGAGGAGACAGAGGAGATAAGGAGAGGTTCCCGCAGGTGTCACCATGGCAACTCCTCTGCGTAGCTTTCCCTCTGCTGAGACACAGATCCCTGTTGAGTTGGTGCATGTAGACTCATCAGGGAGTGCTATGGACGAGTCTGGAGATGAAGGCTTGGTGCGGAAGCGCAAGAGGGCGTCTGGTGATGATGGCGCAGGGACATCAAGTAAGCGCCCTGCGCTTGTTGTCGAGCGTCCCGCCGAAGAGGATGCGTCATCGCATAAGACTTCCCCCACGTAAGCATTTGTGTCTTTAGGTCTTCAGTCCTTTATTACGCTATTAGTATTATAGAGTAACTTTGTATTTGCGTGTAGGGCTGAGGCTGTTGTTGATGATGATGCGCATGTGGAGAGTTCGCCCCCCAAGGCTGATGTTGGTGATTTTGGGCCTGAGAGTCCAGTGTTTGAAGAAAAATCTGCTGGGGATGCGCCAAGGAGTAACCTTCTTGAGGAGTTGGCATTGTCTGCTGCGCACCAGGCTTCATTGGTGGCGCGGCTACAGGCTGAGTATGCTGGTGAGAGCAGCCTGGTTGCTCAAAAGGATAAGGAAATCGAGCTTCTAAGGGCGCAGTTGGCTGAGACGCAGGCTGAATTGAGAGCATCCGCTATGTATGACCAGAAGGTTGCTGATGAGAAGATGTTGCTCATGTCTGATCTGGCTAAAGAGCGCACTGGAGCGAAAGAGTACAAGGCCTCCTGCCTGTGGGCCATGAGATATATGGAGCTGAATAAGGGGAAGCTCATGTCTGATCTGGATGCGTTCCGCAAGGCTGTGGAGAGCTTGCTGGAGAATCAGGAGGGCAAACTGCGCAAACTCAGCATTGAGTATGATGAGGAGTTGTATCCTCATTTGATGTCGACTATAGCTGAGCGCAGGTGGCTTATCAGCCATGGTTTGCGTCTGGCCGCCATGACCACGCTGGAGTCTCGAGAGGTTAAGGAGTCCTTCGGGAATGTGGTTCAATGTGCCCTAGCGCGTGGTAGGGCGGAGGCGGTAGAGGAACTGTGCGCATCCAAGGTTTTGGCGATGTCTCCTTCAGAAGTGCCTGGTTATAATGAGAATGCTTATGGCGAGCTTGTTTCTGCTATGGAGAAGTTAAAACTTTTTGAGCTTCCTCATATAGCGCAGCTGGAGCGGGACCAGGACTTCCCTATTAGTGTGATTATGGAGGGTTTGACTTTGCCTAGACATTCATCCGCGAATGCTGAGGAGCAGCTTGATTATTTTTTGAAGCCGGATGTGTCTCAGCTACAGGTGCCCATTTTTGCTCGCCCTCGTGACATCCTAAACCCTATTGCTCTTGAGAAAGAGATTCCATTGAAGACATCTTTGGAAGCTCACGAGATGAGACTTGCCAAGAAGAGGGGTCAGAAGGGGAAGGCTATCCTGTGTGGTCTTGGCGCAGCTCACATTCCTAGGTCTGATGGGGTGCCTGTTAGCGTACCAACAGTAGCGCCTGGGGATGCTAAGTTGTTGCAGCTGCTTACAGATGCTGGTCGTGTAGCGCACCAGGCAGGTAGCTCAGGGCTAAGGCGTACTCGTAGCATGTCTTGGTAGTTTTGGTGTAGTGGTATTTTGTTATATGTCCACTTTTTCCTTGTACATATGCTTGTTGGATGTGTACTCTTGATGGACTTGTTATAATGAAGCGTTGATTTTGAATAATACCATTGTATGCATATTATATCAAATTTGGCTATGGTTTATAACGTTTGTACTTAGTTATTTTCGCATAAAAGATGTCTAAGAGTCAAATCGCTTGTATAAACACATTTGAAGAGGTTTTACAAGGATTCATAATCACTTACACTTATCTTGTATGAAAATTATGACATAGTCGTGTATGACATGGTTGTATATAACATAATTGTGTATGAAATTTACAAGTTGCTGTGTACCCATCATGGGGTGCACAAGTGTATGGATTGCAGCGTGCTACTAGGGCCATACTAAGGGGTTAGTTGTCTTAACTCCTGATTTGTTAAACGCGCACAGTATGCATTGATGTGTACCCGTCGTGGGGTACGCATGGAACTTACTCCAACGTCTTGAGAATAAGGTGTTTAACAAGGATGCGTGATCCGGTGTTGATGGGTTTGCAACCCTCTTACTCAACGAGTCATTTGTTAGGTTTACTCATCCTTTTACCATCGTGGGTTTTTAATTAGTGCATGCACGCCATGTAGGCAAAAGATAATATAATAAACAATATTGAGACATAAATTATATGTAAGCAATAAAGTAAAGTGTGTCACGGAGTTAGCTAAAAACCGCAACATTTTATTAATACTTGCAAGTTTTTGTAAAAAAGATAAAAAAAACCTTTGTCTAAATGAAACAAAGAATGTAAATACATGGATATTTATTTGGCACTTACTAAGTGCGTGTGTGTCCATGCATTGGGTCGTAACCTTTCCTAAAGATAGCATCTCTTGAGGTTGCAGATATTCCATGTGCGTTGTAGCTCACGGCCTTCCATGTCGCGCAGCTTGTACGCGCCTTGTCCTAGTGCTTCAACGACCTCATAGGGTCCTTCCCACTTTGGTCCAAGTTTACCTGTGTCTTCTGCGTGGCTTGCATCATTAGCGCGGTGCACAAAGTCGCCAGGTCTGAATGAGGTGCTTCGAACTTTAGCATCGTAGTATCCCTTCATCTTTGACTTGGTTTTTGCCTCCCGTATGGCTGCGCGCTCGCGCCTTTCCTCCAGTAGGTCCAAATCTATCCGTCGTTCGTCATCATTGGTTGCGACATTAACTTCCGCGGTGCGGATAGTTGGCATCCCAATTTCAGCTGGTATGACAGCTTCTGTCCCGTAGACAAGGGAAAAAAGAGTCTCTCCATTACTAACCTTGATTGTCGTGCGATGCGCCCATAAGACATGCGATAATTCATCCACCCATCTTCCTTTGTGTTTGTCCAGGCGCGCTTTAATTCCTTCGCCTAAACTGCGATTTGCGCGCTCAACTAAGCCATTGGTTTATGGGTGTTTTACTGATGCGAAATGTTGTGTGATATGTAACTCTGCGCACCAGTCTTTGAATGGGTTATCGCGGAATTGTTTTCCATTGTCCGAAACAATCTCCCTAGGTAATCCAAAGCGGCATACAATATTTTCACAAACAAAGCGTTTTACTTGATTACCTGTGATCGTTGCTATTGCCTTTGCTTCAATCCATTTAGTGAAGTAGTCAATTGCAACGATAAGGAATTTAAGTCCTCCTGCTGCGACAGGGAAGGGACCTGCGATGTCGATACCCCACTTATAGAATGGCCATGGAGAAGTGATAGGCGTTAGCTCTTGTTGTGGTCTGCGCGGTATGGGTCTATGAACTTGGCAGTCGTTGGATTTCTTTATCACATCGCGCGCATCACGGTGCATAGTAGGCCAATAGTATCCTGAGCGCAATGCTCGCGCTACGACGTACCGTGGTCCTGAATGCATACTGCATGAACCAGCGTGGATCTCTCGGAGTACGTAATCTGCCTGAAGAGGTCCAACGCATCTAAAGCCATGGTTGTAGGAATGAGCGTCGATATAGAATACCATCTCTAAGTTCGAACCTCTGAGCTGCGCGCCGTATGCGTCTAGCGTCCTTCTGCTCAGCGTGCAAGTTAACCTTGCTTATAAAGTCGATAATAGGAGTCATCCATGTAGGATTCTCTTCCTCTATTACCGTGGATATCTCCATCTCCGAGATGGATTTATTCTTTAGGATCTCCACTAAAACTTGTTTTGACAGGTGCGCGAAGCTGGTGGATGCGATCTTACTGAGCGCATCTGCTTTTTTATTCTCGCCTCTGGGAACTTGCTTAATTGTAAACCTGTCGAAGCCTTGTATTAGCGATTTGGTTTTGTCGAGGTATTGGACCATGTTATCCTCTTTAGCCACATACTCGCCCAACACATGGTTGGCTACCAATCGGGAGTCCACGTTTGCTTCTAGGTTACGTACACCCATTCGGTTTGCAATGCGTAATCCAGCGATTAGGGCTTCATATTCTGCCTCGTTGTTCGTGGCTGTGAATTCAAAACGCAGTGCGTAAGTGAATTCCATTCCTTCTGGATTAGTGAGGATGAGGCCAGCGCCCGATCCATCCACGCATGAAGATCCATCTGTGAACAAGACCCATGGTTCTTGTAATTCTACCTTGCTCGGTGGGGGTGCGTCATCGGTATCTGGTTTTTCGATGATGAAGTCTGCTAGTATTTGCCCTTTAACCGCATGCGTGGCCTGTAAGAGATGTTATACTCTCCTAATAGCACACTCCATTTTTGTAATCGGCCCGATGCGTCAGGTTTAGAGATAACTTGTTTGATAGGTTGGTCAGTAATTACTGCTATGGGGTGCGCTTGAAAGTATCGGCGCAGTCTTTTAGCAGCAAATACTAACGCCAAAACCAACTTCTCCATTGAGCTGTAGTTGATCTCTGTCTTTTTGAGTGCCTTACTTACAAAATACACTGGTGTTTGTACAGAATTCCTATCCGTCAGCAGCACTGCGCTGATCGCTCCCTGGGTGGCGGATAAGTAGATGATTAACTCCTCCCCTGGTCGGGGTGCGACTAGCTTAGGAAGCGCTGCTATATGTTGCTTAAGCTTGGTGAAAGCTTCTTCCGCTTCGCAGTCCACCGGAAGTCTCCCTTTTTAGTGCACTTCTTGAGTGTTTTGAATAAGGGAAGTGACTTATCCGCTGATTTGGACAGGAATCTGTTCAAACCGGCTAGCTTTCCATTTAGAGATTGAACTTCTTTCAACGTGCGCGGTGAAGGAAGTTGGAGGACAGCATCTGTCTTTTCTGGGCAAGGCTTAATGCCATCTGGTTCTATCAGATATCCCAAGAACATTCCTTCTGTAGCACCGAAAGTGCACTTCTTGGGATTTAACTTCATGTTGATCGCCCGTAGCGTTCTAAATGTTTCTTCTATATCGCGCACCACTTCGTCCTCAGTATGGCTCTTTATGACAAGATCATCCACATAAACTTCTAAGTTGCGGCCCACTTGCTTTTCGAATGCATTATCTACCAATCGCTGGTAGGTGGCGCCCGCGTTCTTCAGACCAAAAGGCATCTTTGTGTAACAGTAGACCCCTTGGCTTGTGTGGAAAGCTGTTTTTTTCTCGTCTTCCTTGGCCATTTTGATTTGGTGGTACCCTTTGTATGCGTCCAAGAAACACTTAAAGGGATATCCACACAACGATTCCACTTTCCAGTCAATCTCTGGTAGTGGGTAGCAGTCCTGTGGACATGCTTTATTAAGGTCAGTGAAGTCCACACACATTCGCCAACTACCATCGCTCTTTTTGACCATCATTGGGTTGGAGAGCCAATCGTGGTAATAGACTTCCCGCATGATGCCAGCGTCCACAAGTTTGTGTACTTCTTCTAGTATGGCTTTTGCGCGCTCTGGAGCCTGGCCGCGCTTTTTCTGCCTTACCGGTGAATATCCTTGTCGGATTTGTAACTTATGTTCTGCTATCGATCGTGGTATGCCATTCATGTGTTTTAGGTTCCCAGGCAAAGATATCCAGATTCCTCTGTAAGAGTGTGCACACAGCTGCTCTGCCTTTGTCAGACAGCGATCCTCCGATTGATACTTCTTGCTCTGGGTAATTGATGAACTCAAATAAGTACATTTTATTACTATCATTTATCCTATTAATTTGACTTGTTTTACTATATTATGTATGAGGATTGATACTTAATCGTTTACTTTTGTAATTCTCAGTTGAAAACAAGCATTTGGTGAAACTTGCGATTTTGGACTAATTATGGAGCAAAACATGCATAAAGTGAAGAGTCTACTGAAATGACAAGATCAAGTCAAATCTGCTCCTAGATGCGCCGCATCTCACTCATGACATGCGCCGCATCGCTATCAAGATCTCACTAGATACGATCCAAGATTCAAGAGGACATGCGCCGCATCCAAAGATAAAGATACGCCGCATCTTCTGGCGGTGTACGAATATTCCTGAATATTATAATCTTGGACCCCACGCGAAGTTAAGTACATGCGCCGCATCTACTTACTAGATGCGCCGCATCTCACCCTCAGACAGAAACTATAAATACCCCAAGACCAGACGAATTCTGTGTGCAATATATTATAACCGAAGACCGAACAGGAAAAACCAAGGACGAATTCAGTCAAGGTAGCAGCACAAGACACACCCAAATCAAAGATACAAGAGCTGTAAGAAGGTGCTGCATATGTTTAATTCATTAAGTAGTTTTGTTTTATTGTGTTAGTAAACTTTAATTCATCAAGATTGGTGGCTTGTGTAACGTGACAACGGAAAGGTTGCACTCCCTTAAAACTACTTTCTCATTAATTAAAGTTTATATGTTTGTGTCATTGGTGACTTTTATTAGTGCATTGATAACCTCTGTGTCTAGCTGAGCGTTGATCGGGTCGCCATGCCTCTGCCCTCGCCTGTTTATTAGATGCCTATGTATTCTATGGTCTGTAGAAAAGTAGGAGAAAGGTAAACGGGATAGTCATAAGTAATCATTAAGGGTTTACTCGCCGATAAGATTAGAACCAACGAGAAAGGACTTAATCTCGGTGCGTTGCATCGAACTATACACTTCATATAACACTAGCAATAAAACAAGTGACAAACTACTTATCATAAGGACAGCCCTCTTATTGTCTCAAGTATTTATCTGTGTACGTGTGTGCTACTTGCTGATTCGTGCCTATTGGTTTAGTTTATTATTTAATTGCAACCAAATCGTGCCAGTCTCTCAGGCTGAACCCCCTTGCGTTAGATTAGGTTGTATAGCTAACTTAATATATTAAAATACTGATTAGAATAACGAGATAATACGTTCCACTCTTAGTGATCGACACTCTACTTACCATTATATTCATACTGACCGGGTACACTGCTCGTTAAGTGTGTGTGTTATTGATAAGTCGGCTAAATATAAATTTAAAACTTGAGTAGGCATTAAAACTGCTAAACCGCAACGACACATCACGCGCATCAAGTTTTTGGCGCCGCTGCCGGGGAGTGAATTGTTATTATCTGTTAATTTGATTAGTATTTTAATTAGGTTTTTAATTTTTATCTAACCGCTAATTTTGTTGTGTATTAGTTTAATTTGCATTCATTGTACTATTTTGCATATTTTCTGTTTTTGTGTGTTATTTGTTTGCTTTTATTTGTGTTTATTTTCGTTTGTGTGTTTTTATTTGTTTTAATTTTTCGTAATTTTTGTTTTCTGCTATCGTTGTACTGAGCTAAATCGAACGATACGGCGCATCTGATTTATCAGATACGGCGTATTGCGTTCAATTTTTATAAAATACAACGCGTTTAATTAATTCGATACGACGCATCTTTTCCCCAAGATACGGCGTATCTGTTTTTAATAAGAAATTTTTTTTTTCTATGCGATAAAGCGATACGACGCATCTTTTCCCCAAGATACGGCGTATCTGTTTTTGATGAAAATTTTTTCTAAACGTTAACGATATACGACGCATCTGCTGCAGCAGATACGGCGTATCTATTATTTTAATTAAAAACAGTTTTCGAATTATTAAACAGATACGGCGCATCGATCTCTGTCGATACGGCGTATCTTCTGAATCAAAAATCTTATATTTTGAAACGTAACGAAAATACGGCGCATTAACTTTTGTTAATACGACGCATTTAATTTTAAATAAATACCGATTTTTGATAATTAAAACAGATACGGCGCATTCGAATTTCAAAGCGGCGTATCTATTTTCTGAATAAAGTCTGATCTAATTTTAACGATTATAAGATACGGCGTATCCAACTTTTTGGATACGGCGCATCATCTACAGATATCAGTTATTTTTATTCTTATATCCGTTTCTATATTCATCAATTTTTCTTCTTAGCGAACAGATCCTACTGATGCTTTTGTGATTATTTCAGAAGGAAAATGGAAGGATTCGGAGAACTGATTGACTTCGACTTCGAAGCCAATTTTATGAACGAAGTATTAGTGCGTGAAAAATCACCCGAACGTTACAATGGGGACTACATTGAACTTAATGACCTTAATGGACCATTAGAATCCAATGACCTATTCATGGATGATGCGGAATCTGAGTTAGAAGAAGGAGAAATTCTTGATAGTCCAAAAATCAACGTTATTAATACTAGGAATTACGATGAATTTGAGGGGTATGATGGTTCTTGGGATTATGGTAGAAGGATCCACGCCGATTGTGCTTACAATTTGCAATTCACATGCATGATTGGGTACAAGTGTATTGACGCCAATTTCTTTCCTATTTTACCAATCAATGTCATGTCAAGAAGCTTTTACAATTCTATTATGAGAAATAAAGTGGGGTACAAGGGAAAGAATGTTGTTGGAGCCTTCATTAATGTCCCGATCTTCGTTGGACGCTTTACTATTGTTACCGAGTTCGCCGTGGTTGAAGACATGAACGCCTATTGTGACAGCAATATGGGTGACGTGATTGTTGGAAAACCATTTTGTAGGGAGATCACTATTAATGCAAAACGATTTGAAGGAAAGATCACCTTTCAATGTGGAAGCGAAATTATCACCTATATGATGCCGCGAACTCACCCTGGATTTAAACATGCTACTAGCAGGATCTGCTACAAATTTTCTCCATTCCTTTTTATTAGTAATGATGATATAAAGAGAGGGATTGAGTACCCATACCAAATGATGGAAGGATTCTACAATGGAGTGTTGAAATTGGGACCTGAATATATACATGACGAATTAGTAGCTAAATGGATCCTACGTAAGCAATGTGGGAATCAAGTATTGGAATGAAGAGCTGAACGTGAGTCTAACTTGAAGACTCTGGAATAAAGACAAGTGCTTACCGGGAGACAACCCGGATTTATCTTTTTATTATTCTGTTTATGTGTCGAGTCAGTCAGGCCGCCGAGGATACGGCGCATCTCAATCCTGAGATGCGACGCATCTCCTGCAATGGTCATATCTTATTTTACTTTATTTTTCTGCATTTTTTATTTTCGAATTTAAAACTTTTTATCAGTTTATTTTCAATGCGGCGCATCCCTGGTTAAGGATGTGGCGCATCTTTTATTCTGATACGTATTTATTCCAGGCTCGATACGGCGTATCTTCTTCCATAAGATACGGCGCATCGACTGACCTGATGATTTTCATTTTTAATTTTTATGTTTTATTTTTACCTAACTACTAATGTATTATGCAAGTTTGAACCTTTCTTATCTTAGGTGTGTTTTGAAGCTTTGGTGGTATTTTAGTTTCCTGCATTTCCTGTGGATACATCTAATATGAAGCTTAAACGTTCTAATCCACAAGAAAGATGATTTTTGCTCTAATACTAATGGAGGATCATACCGAGCAAATCTCAGGGGAGTTTTTCTGTTCTAATTCTTTTATTTTCCAGTTTTTAACCTTTGATACAAACAACGAGGACGTTGTTTAACTTAAGTGGGGGGATTGGAGAATTAGAACACTTAACACTTACTTGTCCTAAACTTTTCAAAATATGCTTAAAATGTGCTTAATATATCAAAATTTAAATTTTTAGCATGTTTTTGTTTAAAGTCTAAGTTGCATAGCTGCACACATGACGTTATTTTCAAAAAATTGTGATTTTTCTAAAATTCACAAATCTATGAGTGTGCCGGTGACTTGTAAACTTTAGAACTTGGCTTGTATACTATTCGAGACCACCATAATAAGTATTATTTTATATAATTGGAATGACTTGTCTAAATTGGTAAATTTCTAGGATTACACCCAAATAGCCTATTATATGTTATGTGTTATTAGCTAACTACACTGGTTAGTTAACCCCCGTATAAAACCTTTTTGTTACTCTCATTTTTAGAGTAAGATACCCCTAGAAAAACACTCAGAGCCATTCCTTTCGTTTCTTACACCTATGTTTAAAATGTTTCGTTATACCTTACACCTTAGCCTACCCTGTAGATTAGAATCCGTAGTTGGTTAATTGCTATAGGCAAAGTGTGTTTCCTTACATTACCTGTGTTCGCGTGCGTAATTCATTATCTATGGTTAGGTCGGGAAATTGCACAATGCAATTGGAGTGAAAGTAAATATTGTATATTTTTGAGTTTATTTTTCGTGTGTTTACTACTTTCACTATTACCGTTATTTCTGAAGTCATGAAAAGTATGGAAAAATTATCCAGAATTATTGTTATAGTGATGTGGTGAAATTTTACACATCTATGTTTATGCTTAGTAAAAAAAAAAAAAAAAAAAAATGGAAAAAAAGAGAAAAGAAAAAGAAAAAGAAAAGAGTTGGATGTTTGTTTTTAAACCAACGATGTAAAGTTATGTAAGTGGTCGATATCACCACTAGTTGTTGTATTATATTTATGGATTGAATGGGAGTTGGCAGTTATGGGAACGTCAACTAAGGTTTATTCTTTGATTAAGATCTTGTTGAGTATAATTCGTGTCTACCTAAAGCGTGTGTTTCAAGTGTTAAAGCGTGAGTTATTCAATGATATGAGTCTTATTCATGGGATGGTTGGGATAGTGATTAACCACACTTAGGATTTTAATCTATTTGTTTTGTTTATTTTTCATTTTACACCAATTTATATCCCAAATATTATCCATACCCTATTCTTTATCCAACCAAACCTTTGATTTATTGAGATTAGGGATTTGAGCAATCTTAAGTATCGTAGTCGTGGATTCGGCTATGTATTTATGATTTTGTCGCCCTTTTTGATATATTATTATTGGTGAAGTTTGGACCTATCTTTAGCCTGTTCGAGTTAAGGATTTGAGCAATTGCAAGTATCGTGTTCGTGGATTCGATCATGTATTTGTGATTTTGTCGCCTTTTCTGGAATTTGAGATCGATAGTGAATAAGAATAATTAACCCTTAAGCCTAAAAACCCTTTTTACCGCTTTAGACTTGTTATTCCTTGGCTTTAGTGGAGGAGATGTGTATACTTGCCAAGCTTATGATAGAATATTCGTCGCGACTGGACAGTTAAACGATTAGATTTGCTTTTATCGAAATATTTTTATCCTACTTCTAATTCGTTAAGTGTTTAGTTGTGTGATTATGACAAAAACGAATACATGCTTAAATATAAAAATAAGTCCTAATATCTTTTAGGATACATTTTCATAAGATTAATTCTAAGGTTTACTTGGGGACAAGTAAAGTTCAAGTGGGGGGATATTTGATGAACTCAAATAAGTACATTTTATTACTATCATTTATCCTATTAATTTGACTTGTTTTACTATATTATGTATGAGGATTGATACTTAATCGTTTACTTTTGTAATTCTCAGTTGAAAACAAGCATTTGGTGAAACTTGGCGATTTTGGACTAATTATGGAGCAAAACATGCATAAAGTGAAGAGTCTACTGAAATGACAAGATCAAGTCAAATCTGCTCCAGATGCGCCGCATCTCACTCATGACATGCGCCGCATCGCTATCAAGATCTCACCAGATACGATCCAAGATTCAAGAGGACATGCACCGCATCCAAAGATAAAGATACGCCGCATCTTCTGGCGGTGTACGAATATTCCTGAATATTATAATCTTGGACCCCACGCGAAGTTAAGTACATGCGCCGCATCTACTTACTAGATGCGCCGCATCTCACCCTCAGACAGAAACTATAAATACCCCAAGACCAGACGAATTCTGTGTGCAATATATTATAACCGAAGACCGAACAGGAAAAACCAAGGACGAATTCAGTCAAGGTAGCAGCACAAGACACACCCAAATCAAAGATACAAGAGCTGTAAGAAGGTGCTGCATATGTTTAATTCATTAAGTAGTTTTGTTTTATTGTGTTAGTAAACTTTAATTCATCAAGATTGGTGGCTTGTGTAACGTGACAACGGAAAGGTTGCACTCCCTTAAAACTACTTTCTCATTAATTAAAGTTTATATGTTTGTGTCATTGGTGACTTTTATTAGTGCATTGATAACCTCTGTGTCTAGCTGAGCGTTGATCGGGTCGCCATGCCTCTGCCCTCGCCTGTTTATTAGATGCCTATGTATTCTATGGTCTGTAGAAAAGTAGGAGAAAGGTAAACGGGATAGTCATAAGTAATCATTAAGGGTTTACTCGCGATAAGATTAGAACCAACGAGAAAGGACTTAATCTCGGTGCGTTGCATCGAACTATACACTTCATATAACACTAGCAATAAAACAAGTGACAAACTACTTATCATAAGGACAGCCCTCTTATTGTCTCAAGTATTTATCTGTGTACGTGTGTGCTACTTGCTGATTCGTGCCTATTGGTTTAGTTTATTATTTAATTGCAACCAAATCGTGCCAGTCTCTCAGGCTGAACCCCCTTGCGTTAGATTAGGTTGTATAGCTAACTTAATATATTAAAATACTGATTAGAATAACTAGATAATACGTTCCACTCTTAGTGATCGACACTCTACTTACCATTATATACATACTGACCGGTACACTGCGCGTTAAGTGTGTGTGTTATTGATAAGTCGGCTAAATATAAATTTAAAACTTGAGTAGGCATTAAAACTGCTAAACCGCAACGACACATCACGCGCATCAGTAATCAGGGTGAATTGCGACCTTCAAATTTGGAACTTTAGCTGCGCTCTGTTCTGGGACGTGCGTCGTCTCACATGTAATCGTGTTACATTCTTCTGGTGGCGCAGCGTTGTTGTAAATGGTGACAATGCCACCTTCTACTGGGAATTTGAGCATCCCATGCGCTGTGGATGGTACCGCGCGCAACGCTGAGATTCCTGACCTTCCAATGATGCCATTGTATGGCGAAGGGGATTTGATCACCATAAAGTTCATCCAGGCTGTCGTGGAATGTTCCTTGTTACCGACAGCAACTAGTAAGCGCAGTTGCCCCATAGGCCATATCTTCTCTCCTGTAAAGCCAGTAAGTGGAGTCGTGCTGGACTTAACTGTCTTTGTATTTCAGGACGCAATCTCTTAAAGCAATGTTCATACATTATATCCGCTGATGCGCCCCCATCGACATACATGCGGTGGATGTCGTGACCCCCCGCATTTATTTCAATGGTAAGTGGTTCTGCCACTGCGTTGTCCGCAGTCAAGGTGGGGAAGGAAATTTTGCTTTCATGAGAGAATTTCTGGCTCACTTTTTTCCTAATCGTTCGCTGCCATGATTGTATCATGAAGATAGTATCAGCTTTTTCCTTAGGCGCTTCCTTCTTGCCTCCGGTTCTCTGCTTGTCTTTCCCCTCCTTAATATTTTTAACGAGGTGGTCCAGCCTGCCTTCTTTCACCAGTTTCTCGATTAGTTGGCGTAACTGGACACATTCATTAGTGGTATGGCCCTTCTGTGCGTGATACTCGCAGTATCCATTCCCTACGCGCCGATCCTCAGGGGTGCGCATAGGTGGGGGTCTTGGAAAGTTCGCACCTTCCGTCGCGAATATCTCCTTTGGAGTTTTTGTTAATGGGGTGTACTTGTCGTTTCCCCTTCCGCTTCCTTGGTTGCGATAACTTTTGTTACGATTGCCACTCTGGTCATTGGATTGTCTCCTTGACTCTTCTTGTGACCTATGGTTCGAGTAGCCTTTCTTGCTATCCGCAGCGGCTGCTTCTCCTTGGACGAAGGACCTTGTGCGCTTCATGAGTTCGTCAAAAGTTAGGGGAACCTTATCATTTAACTTTTTTATCAAATCTGGGTTATTGATTGCATTCATAAAACCGATATTTTTAGTATCTCTGGGCACGCTTTCACTTGCATGCATTCGTCCTTAAAGCGTTCCATGAAAGCGTTTGTGGATTCCCCTTGTCGCTGTTTAACCCTAGCGAGTTCGACAGGGTTTTTGGCGCACTTCTTCCTTTGAGTAAAGTTTAAACGAAACGCCTTGCGCAACTCTTCAAACCCACCGATGCTTCTGCGTGGAAGCTTACTAAACCAGTTGCGCGCATTCCCTACTAATGTAGAGTTGAACATATGGCACCACACAGGTTGTGGCCAATTTTCGATAGTGGCTGCTGATTCGAAAATTTTTAGGTGATCATCAGGATCACCTGTCCCATCATATGTTTTGACGTTAGCAGGCATGCGCCTTTTCTTATTCTCTGAAAAATCGCTGATGCGCCTAGTAAACGCATCAACTTTTTGGCGACGCCAGGGAAGAGACATGTCTTCGTCTTCCTGGTCGCGGTGTTTCCCTCTTGATTTCCAGTATCCAGTTTCTTTGTCCTCGTTGTCCGAGGAATCACTGAAGATGAGCGTACTCTTTTGCGACGCTTGCGTCGACTATCATAAGAATCTGAGCTTGCTCCTCTGTGGCGCTTGCGCCGACTGTCCTCAGAATCGGAGCTTGATGGGCTTTCACTTGGGGAGCACCGTCGCCCGAGCCTATCCTGAATTCTGCGACTGCCAAGCCTAGCATGGACATTGGCACGCCGTTCCCCATCTTCATGCTCCTCCAAATGCTGAAAGTCGGCTGCTTCATCATCCACAACCTTTCTTCCAATCCTGGTAAACACTGGTTGTTTGCGGTTATCCTTCTCGCGTCTTTCCTTTCGGTAACGCGGTGGGGATTCTTCGTACTCAGGGTCGAAGTTGAGTCTGGCGTGCAGACTTTGGCTTGACCTCTTCTTTGCCTCCTCTTGCATGAGCGTAGCCAAGGCTTCGTAGTTTTGAGATACGAAGTCACTTGGCGCTAGTTCAGGCGTAACTCCTTCTAGCGTGATGGAGTCCGTTTCCAAGGCAAAATCCTTGCTTCGGATAGGTGCATTTGGTGGCTCAGAGAAGTTCACTTCTGGCATGGCAAGGGGAGTGCACTGTGGGTCTACCGCGCTAGTACTTATTGTAGTAGCATTGGTAGTCATAGTGAGCGGTTCTACTGGAGTAAGGAGTAGATCTGAGTACGCTCCAAAGCTTCTAGGCACACTGGTTGTTCCAGAGGTCTGCTTGGAGGCCGCATCAGTTTGCTGTTTCTTCCCTAGTAAATCGTCATGCGTTTTCTTCGCATGCGGAGTCCGCTCCTTTCCGTGCTTCGTCATTCTAGTTCTTAGCAAAGCTCTTAGTGTAGGGTCCCACGGATGGCGCCACTTGTTGATACAAAAGTTGGGCGTTCCTTGATTCCGTACCAATTCGATCTTAATGCTTGAGACCTGCGCACTAAGAAAACAGAAAAACACCGTTAGGCTTATCGTGGGATTGTCTCCCACGATTATCCTCCGGCGTGAGAGTAAGTAATCGGTTTTAGGGTTTGTAGAAGAGTTAGGGTTTTGTGAATCGTACCTTTGTGAGGGTTGAGATGCCCTCTATATATGGACACGAAATCCTTATTGGTTTCGTGTTCCCCAATCTTCGGTGTCTCCCGCGTAGGGCGGTTAGGCAATATATATCCCATAAATAAAAGATATATTATCGCAGCCATAAATAGCGTTGGGTTTGGGCCATCGTGAGCCCAAACCGTTATCGCAATAGCCCATATCGTGACGGGCTTGAGTCCATTCGTGATGGACTTAAGTATGGGCCGGGTTCGTGACCCGAATACGGACTATACGTCATCACCTCCCATGACCAGTAATTACATAACCGTATAAACCAGTACTGCAATTTTATAAACTTCTTGATGATTTATCTTAGTTACTGTATAACATTATATAAATGTGAGTCAATTACAACATCACCTTCGAAGTTAAAGCAAACAGGCAAAATTTCATAATCATACCAAAGATCAACCGAATTCAGTCTAGTCAACTTACACCATGAATTTTTCACCTTCATCACACAAATTGCAAACAAACAGCCTTTCTAATCACCCAAACCCGAAAACTTAATTTTCCTAATCTCACCGATACTTGATAAGTCATAAAGGGCTCGATAATGATGCAATTATAAAATAAAACAAAAATGCAGATGAAATTGTAATACGTGTTTTGAGTTGACTTAGTGACTTTGCAGGTAATCTTGAATGTATGTTGATTAAGACATCACTTAGAAGATCAAACATTGCATTTGATGTTCTATGTTCTAAAAGTAACTCGGTAAAACAACAACGAGAAGATTACCCACACACAAGACCATCACATAGTCTAATACGATACCATGTTGGACAGAAATGGTTTGATCGGTTGTTTCAGTTTTAATAATATAGCAGCTTGAATTTCAACAATCATTCAATTTCATCGAGAAATACTGATATGTAGTACATACATCTAACTGACGAAAATAAAAGCATACAAGGAGAAGTAGTTTATAAGTCAATGCTACTAGTATTATGTTAGAGTTCAATGAGTGTTCTTAGCTTTAAGATTTCTTCGATTGCATCTACATATGAAAAGGACTTGGAGAGTTTACCGTTTCCTGAAAGAACAAACATTCGGTGAGTATGAGCTCAATAATGAAGATATGTTATAAAATGTGAAAGCTCACTTCCTTTTTATTTTTTATGTCCACATGTAACTTATTTGAGGTTTGAAGATCAAAGATATAAGGCAGATCAGAGATTAAATGTTTCCAAAAGGATGTTGGTTATCCACATTGATACATGTTGGCACTTGTCATAGAGAATAACACCATGTTTAAACAGACTCAGGATGTAGTACTAACAACCTTTTTAGCCTAATAATACACACGGTCTTAATCATTTGCACTGAAATACTTATAGACTAGTTTTACATATTAGCTCAATGCAATCATTGCAAAACATTAAGAATACTTTATTAGCAGTGAAATAATTGTTGAGTTCAATAAAATTCTGTGTCCATACATAATATTGCAATTATTTGACTTATATTCCGCTTAGTGAACAAGTTATATTTACTAATAACTAATCGGTAAATGAAACAGAGTTGGAAGAGCAAAATTCACCTTAATCTTCATCATCATTGTTACCAGCAAGGCCAAAAGGCGAAACTAAACTCTCAACAACAGTGCAAGCTTCAAGACATTCAATAAAGTTGTCAATCACCGAGGATGAACTATCTTTTGAATCATAGACAACCAATTTCAGACCAAAAAATAACATGATTTTCCCGTCTTCTGAAATACAAAAAGGAGCCAAAACTTGATCCAACCAAGTATCAGGATACGGGATGGAGGCCAACTTGGTCCAAGAATCCTTCACTCCATAAACCTTCATCACCCATACAGTCGCCACACAATTTCCAGGATAATCACAAAGCACACACAACGATTTCCCCGCAACCCCTATTTCCAAATAGTCAAATCATTCATGATACTGCGGTTTTGCAACTTCACCATAAGTCTCGCTTGCTAAATCAAGAGAGACTATCTTCCACGACTCCGATGAAGTAGCATCACGGGCCGCCCAATGAATAGCTCCATTTAAAAGCTTACCATCATCTAACGGACGAGCCCAAGGAAACTGACTGCCTTCCTTCCACCCTCCACTGTTTAATGACAGTATTCTAGTAGCCATGTTAGACCCAGTTTCAGTTATAACAACTTTATAGTCATTAGAAACCTCATCATACCCAAAACCAAAAAAATAAGACACAAACGAACTAACAGATTCTATTGGCAAACAATTTGATCTCCTAGTTGCCGGGTTGTAAATAAACACAACATCATGTTTCCCCTCCTCGACAAGGCATAACAATCCATTACAAGACCCGATTATCCTAAAATCGTAAGGTCGAGGTAGTTGCAACGGATTTTCAAGCACTAATGCGTTACTAAAAGATTTATGATACAACACATCATAAAGTGAACAGGTTTTGAGATTGTTTCTTTGTTCATGAGTACTGAAAATGAACCGATGTGCACAGTGTGTGTTGTTGGTACTAGATGATAAAGTGTAATGTTTTAATGAAATCTTGGTCGGATATTAAAGAGTACCATTCTTTACAAACAGACTTATATCGTAACAATGATTTGAATGTAGCCTTCAACAAGATTTCTCGGATTATTTTCGGTGGAAATGATGGACTGTTCTCCATTTTGCTGAAAGATAATGAAACCAATAAAGAGAGAGTTGTGTACTTGTGTGTGTAAACGCTAGATAATGAAACCCTTGTTGGGAATTTCTAAAAAAATACACAGTTAGTCCTAAACTTGTCAAAAAAACATCGGCGGGGGACAAAACTTGAGAGTCCAAAACTTGGGATTTTTAGGCCAAAGAGGTCCTTTGACCCGTAATGCTCAGGTCAATGCCCCGTTATATGTCATAAAATCCCGTTATCCGTTTTGTTTTGAGGGTATACTCGTCTTTTTAGCGTGACAAATTTTTCTCTCTCTCGATGTACTACTATGTAGCAGACGTCTAATCTATTTTCCCGCCATTATGTCTAATATAACTAAGCCGTGTACTCATTGGTCATCCCCAAACTTGTTTTGGAAGCCTACCCAAAAAACCCTAATGCAATGTCAGACATGAAATCTAATAATCTAAGTGAGAAATTAACAAGCCCCAACCTTGGATTTACTCTATGGCAAATTAGAGAACAACCTTTCTTTGATGACCATGAGAAAGAGCAAAACTCTGCAATCAGGAGATATGGTAAGTGTTTTTTTGGTGATAATCGTTTACACTGATATGTTTGTACAATTGTTTAAGGTATTTTCCTTTTAGGTAAGATAATCATAACAGTGTTTTGTTATGTGTTTCAACAGCTGGTCGATCGGGTTTGTTTAGCATGAGGTTTCATCACAATGGTATATTCAGAAACTGGCCAGGTAGAATATACGAAGGAGGTAAGGAATGTCTTGTTGATTATGTTGATATGAATGAGGTAACTGTTGATGAAATGGATGCTCTCATGACCGAAATTGGTTATGCTGAAGGACAAACCAATTACTACTACTTTGTTAAGCCTGGTAGTACATTGGATGATGGCTTGTTTAGTTTTCGTGAAGCTGTGAATCTTGAGTTGTTGAAAGACATTGTCAAAGACCATAAGTTGATAGATGTTTATGTTGAAATAGGTAAGACAAGATTAGAGTTGTCTGAAATGTCCCCCCCCCCCAATCAACTAAGACTGTATTTAGGGAGATGGATGAAGAAAGTAGAAAAGTAGCTAGTGCTGCTATCTAATCATGTTGTAGACGATTGGTTTTAGATGACCTTGATAATGAGCCTGTACTAGAGCCTTTTATGCAACTAACACAACTATCTATGGACGTCAATTGTATTGGGGAATCTAGCCAGTTGCCAGACATTGAGCCTGTATTTTCAACCCTTAACATGTCCTTTGCCAGCCGACCTGTTAATAATAGTGATCCTTCATTAGTACTTATTGATGAGGACAATACTATTCAGGAGCCTGATAATTTTGAGGTTAATCTGTTCCAAGTGACTCAGGATAAGCAGTTAGAGAAACTAGGAAGAGCACTTTTTGATGGCAATAACATGTTTGAGGAGCCTGATGTTGATGTCACTCTGTTCCAAGTGACTCAGACTAGTGACTTAGGCAATGTAGGTGATGACTCAATTCTGGCAAATGAAGAGAATAGTTGTCATGATAATGATGTACAACTTGCTTTGGTCCAAGGGAGTCAGAGTACTGAGTTAGGCAATGCAGGAACATCTACTAATATAAGTGATGACATGAATTTGGAAAATGAGTTACCTGTGATGGATGATGATGCCTTTTACACTGCTTATGGTTCTGACTCAGACGTAGGTAACTTTGGGGTGCCATGGGTTAGGACAAAGTATGATTCTGGTGTTTATACCACATTCTTCTTCCATGGTCAAGACTTTGCTACTGCAACAGCCTCAAGTGTTGTACAGTTTGAGAAAGCTATGGTTGCTTTCAAGATATTTAGTCAACCTGCCCATGCTTGGTTAAGTAAGATACCACCAATCCATTGGTCAATGTCACATTTCTCATGCAAGTCATTTATCTGTGAAACTTAAGTGGTATATTTTAATGCACTATGAAATGTATAAGTAATACATCTTTATTTGTATTGTTTAGGGAGACCTCATTCTGATGTGTTACTTAATAACATGTGTCAAGTGTTTCATGGGAAAATAATTAAGGGTTTAAACAAACCAATTATTACAGCCTTAGAATACATCAGGGAATACTGTATGAAGAGAATAATGCATGTTGTGATGGTGATTGAGAAGAGTAATGGGCCACTAACACCAACTGCACAACACATGTTAGATGCTATTAAGAAAGAGGTTGTTAAGTATAATGTTTTATGGAATGGGGGAGATAAGTTTCAGGTTAGTGGACCATGGGAAGACCAATGTGTAGTTTATGTTGTAGATAAGTCGTGTACTAGCAAAAGATGGGAGATAACAGGTTTACCATGTAAACATGTTGTTGCTACCAATTAGAATATGGCTTTAAATGGACAACAAGTACCCCGTAATTTTCCAGACGTATTTATATACGAAATTATCCCTGTTTTTCATATACGAACTTTTCTGAACTCATTTGGTTTAAAAACGTGAAGTTATCTCGTGAAACGTGGAATTTGTACACAACGCGTACTGGCACAACCAACGATTTGATTTGATTATTTTATTATTTGTGAGAAACGAGGCGTATAAATAGTCATTTTTATTAGAAAAATTATTCTGAGCACGATGGCATAATTCTCGTATCTTGAATCAACCGTATACTAGTCTAAACGAGCCTCGAATCTCATTTCGTGAAAGATTGCAAAATTACAGTTATGGTCCCTGAACCTAATTTTCACTCCCGCCCCTGTCCCTAGATATTTACACTCTTGGTCCCTGCCTAGGTATATAACCCCATTTAGGGTTCTCTTATCATAAAAACACACTCATACTTTTCTCCTAGGGTTTCGGCCGCCACCTTATTCCGGCCATCTCCGGCCGCCACCTCTTCTCCACCACTGCTGCCGTCATCGCCATGTCACGCCACCACCACCAACGAAGAAGACAATAGGGAGACTTGAGTTGTTTTAGGGTTGTTTGGAGTGGTGAGGCGCCACCACCACCGCAGCCGCCATCACCACCACCTCCTTATCTCCTTTCTCGTTCGTCTTGGTGGTATGATGAAACCGTTTCTTATTTCTTTTTATTTATTTTAACCAATTATATATAAACTGTTAATGTTTTCGTGGATAAAAAAAATGGATTTAAATGATTTGTAAAGAATTAACGTGTGGTAAGAAAATGAGTATAAGAGTGTTGTTTTGGTTTGGTTATGATACGGGTCGAGTCGACCCGAACCCGTTTATAGTTTTGAGCTTGGATTTAGGCTGTGGGTTAGACTCTTGTTGATCATTGCTGTTGTTGAATTTTGCCATGGGTCGGGTATAAAACCCGTAAATGGTTCTCGAGTCTTGAGTTGGATTTACGTAAATTTTGATATAAGCAGGTTGTGAGCTTATTTGAATTGAAGTGTTAACTCGGGTATGTTTGGATTTTGTTTGAGTTGATAATGATTTGGCTAAGGATTTGTTGATTTTTTTCTAGCGTATTTGATCCCACCACAATCATCACATGTGTGGTGTTGATGGTCCGGTTAGCTCGCGAGTCACATAAGTGGCTCGTTGTGTGCTTTGGTTCAACCACACCCACGGAGGGTGATGGTTTGCGTTGTAGTTATCTCGGCTCAAAACACAACCTACAACAGGTACGTGTGCCGTGTATTGTGTTCTCGGGTCGACACAACCCAAGAGGGTGTGTCGGTGCTTTGCTAATCTCGGCTCAAGACACCAACAAAGGGTGTCTAGAGCTAATCTTGAATCAGGTTTTGTTTTAGTTTGTTACGTTTGTGTCCTTTTCCAGAAGTGGGAAACTGAATGGGCTCATAAGCCCAAAACAGTTTAAGGGTACATATGTTTGTTTAAGTGTGGGACGAGCCCATGTATAAACTAAGGGTGTGTTTGGTTTAACCACGAGTTGAGCCCACATCAAATTTTAAAAGAGTGTGTTTGGTTGAATGTAAAAGAATTTTATGTTGTCATAACTGTAATTAGTTGGTAATATATATTTGGTTATTAAATTATCGGACTAATGGTTCTTGTGTGTTGTCGTGGGATCATTGGTACGTTACGGATTGTTGCTTGACACGTGGGATGTATACGGATTTAATAAATACTTGGACTATTGGAAAATTATTGGACATTTGACTCATATTGGACATTGAACATTATGGACTTATTGGACTTGAAACGAATACAATATATTAGACTCATAACGAATTTAATATACTTGATTCGTAACAAATTTACAATAAGTAAATAATGACCAATAATCAATGGATAGTTTTATTAAATTGTTTTGAGAAGATTTTTAATCGAAAACTCATGGTTTTATTGACTTGTAAACCTTTGCTAATTGAAAATACTAATTTGAGTTTTCTTACAAAACTTAAATTAACTTTCTAAAACTCCATTGATTATTTTCAAAGCTATTTGGGATTTTGGGGAAAATACCAAAACGTACGGAGTGACTCATTTTTGTAGACGTATTCCTTGGTCGTTATATTCTTGACTTCTCCGTGTCATGTCTTCCCGACTTGAGTTCTAGTCAGTATTTTTCTTGTCTGTGTTGATTCATTTTTGGAGTGCGTGTTTTGAGTCTATGGTTTCTTACCACCACACGAAACGTTGATACTAAACTTTTTAATAAGTATTGAAATTGAGTAATCCAAGAAAACTACGACATGTTGTCTTTTATAGACTTTATTATTGTGCGAGACGTATTTTGAGATAACCAAATACGTATTAGGTTGTGCCATGCCGATCCTAGACCATTGGGTACCGTTGTGCCTGCCTTTTGGATACCGTTGTGATTAGCTAGATGCCAGTTGTGTAAGTTGTGATCTTTGCATTGCTGTGGCTAAGGTGAGTTCATGGTCCCTACTTTTACCAATTTTATAACTATTTTGGGGTAGAATACATGCTCATTTCTACTTAAACTCAATGCTTGTTTTACTATAAACGTGATTTGTTTTCTCAAACGTACTGGTTGGCTGAAATATCTGACCTGGCTATTTGAATGCGTTATGTGCTTACCTGTTTATTGACGTGGCCTGAAATTGTGATTGTGGTTTATGAAACTGTTACGCGAACTGGCTATGGTTATTATTTCATGTCTGCAATTGTGCGGAGTTATTGTTATGAGCTGAAATAGTGCAGGACTATTATACGCAAGGGCTCTTTGTGCCTATTACCAAGGGCTTCTGTGCCTATAGACTACTATAGTGTGCACCTATAGGGAATCATTGTTGTGGTTTGACTTTTGTGACTTAGCCAGCGTAACAGTTAAATTTGCGTGACACCATATGAGTGTAGTATCTGTAAGATTGATTATGCTTCGAGATGTTTTGTTTATGACGTTATTTGCGGATTTGGTTTTGGAATGGTGATTTAGGCAGTGTGAGCCTACGTTGGACTTGACTTGTTTGTGAACGATGATTTGAACTCGAAAACCTTTTGGTTCAACCATATTGTTTTAAACTAAAACCTATGAACTCACCAGCGTAAGCTGTCCCTTTTAGCATGTATTTTCAGGTTAAGGCGATAGCTTATTTTTTTGGAGGCGCTTGGCAAGGGGCACAGTCATAGATGACTCTGATATATACGTTGGGACCGCTTTACTTATTTCATGGGCCTATTTCCGCACTACTTTTGAATAATGTAAATTTAACACTTTTTGTTAATGAATTTTATTCTAAATGATTGAGGTAAAACCGTTCTTTGTACTTGTGTTGAGATACCAATTGAGTAGCACCCCAGTGACATGTATGCTTTCACTGGACCCGATTTTGGGGGTGTTACAGATTGGTATCAGATCCTAGGTTATAGAGAACTGGGTATATTTTTAAAACCTAGACTATAACCACTTTTGCGAAAACTTAACTCTATGACCGCCACGTGCCTGCCTGCCAAGCCGAAGCCTCATTGATGATTTTGTTTGATTGTATATGTGATTAGACGTTTGATGGTATATGTGACGAGATAATTGATGATATATTTGATGAGATGTGTGCCTGACTATTGGATAATGTATATCCGCATGTTTTAGTTGTTCACTATAAGCATTTCCATATGCTTATGCACGCACCGAACCTGTCACAGAGTTACGTTATTTCCTTGCGTAATCTCATTATTGGATTTCGAGTTTTGGATAAATGTTGTGGTTTTTCGGAATGATTTTGGATGTAAAGGACATACTACTAGTATAACTAGGATGAGTATTTCAAAATTCATTGAACCTCGGGTGAATATAGACTGATCACCTATATTCAACCAGGGATAGTGGGACATAGCCTGATCACCTATGTCCGACTCAGAGGTGAATTTTGCGATATTGAGAGTAGTTATAATGGAATTATGTTCGGGTTAATTTTTGATTTTGGAATGGTAAAGTTTTGCGCGTGTACACAGACATGGAATACTACTTCCATACACACGACACACTGGCATCACAACACCACATGAACAGTAATGCTTCTGGCACCGTTATAATACTTCTGGCACCGCTATACTTCTCCATTTATATGGAATTTCTGTTTGTCGCCGTTAGACCATAATTTGCATCGGGTCGGTGATGCGTGGTTTTGCGACCTTACAACAGGTTTTACCTCTCGAGGGATCTCAAGAGGCTTGCAATCCCCACCAGGCAGTGTACCTGACCGATGTAGTATAGTGTAGTGGCAAGTACCGGGGGATTGATCGTTCTCTAGGGGAATAGTGTCGTTAGGATTGAAAAACTACTCTAATAGGTCTAAGGGTGAGGGAAGATTCTTTTTGTATTTTTTTATATTTTTATAAAAGCAAGTAAAATCTCGGGTTTGAAGGAGTGGGCGGAATTAGTTGCTAGTCAACAAACCCAAATAACTACAATTGCAAATAAAATAAAATAACTGAAAATAAAAAGGTTGTGGAACTTATATGGAGAGAAATGTGTTTACTAAGATTTCCTTACTCCCTAACTATCTTTTACCGGTTGATTAGTGTGTATTAATTGCGTGGATGACGGGTGTATTCCTTAATACCAATCGTGGGGTGGCGTACGTACTTCCCCAACTCTATAAGCTCCTACTTCACTCCTATGTCGAGCCGGCTAAGAAGCTCCTAACATGGGATCACTAGAATTCGCTCACGCATTAAATACAACCATAAA